>JAPYZT010006509.1:0-14821 GCA_030522965.1 Tryphoninae sp. A BG-2022a | reverse complement strand
CAATTTTATAAATTATCTTTAAGTCGAGTGGTTAATTATATATTTATATATAAAAATGATGAACTCACCAGGTTGTCTGAGATGAGAGTGCGTATCGAGGGCAGATTTGGATAGACTGCTCCCGTAACCTGAAGAACAAAAATAAGAAAAATTTCTCATTAATTCTCATTAAATCTCATTAATCTCATAAAAATAATTATATTAAATAATTATAACAAGAATCAAACATATGGAACTTAAAAAAATACAAATAAAACCCAAATGTCATTAATAATTCAGCAAGGAAACTGTCACAAAATGAAAATTAGGACATTCGGAAAATATTTCTGAAGCAAATACTTCAGAAATTTTTGGCAAACGTATGTCTGTGTATATGTTTGTGGACTTATGCGATTCCTTGACGAGAGGTCAACAAGAAATAGCCATTCGTTAGATCAAATTCACTCTTCGCTTCGTATGAAGAGAGTCGAAGAAGAAAAAAAAACAAAAAAATACGAAGACGCAAGATATAAAAACGAAAAATTCGAGCTATGGCAACGTGGACGAGAGGAAAGCGTTCGAGCGTTAGAATCGGTTAGAGAGGATTTCCGTGTAGGCAAACAGCCGGGGACTCTTGACTGGGGACAAAGTATGGGTTTGAACTCTCCTGTACTTCTCTCTCTCTCTCTCTCTCTCTCTCTCTCTCTCTCTCTTTCGATCTCTCTGTCTCTCTCTTCCTGCCTCTCTCTCTCTCTCCCTCGATCCCAGTGACTCGTCAATGGGAGAAAGCTCATCGTTATCATTCTCTTCGACAATTTCGAGGACAAAACACACCGATAGAAAATCATATCGAACAATACGATCGAATTCACATCGAGCCCTCTCAGTCCAAGCGAATCTCACGTACAAGGCTCGATTATATCCCCAATTTTATCCACAATGTTCCTTAATTACGACACATTTCTTTCAGGATATTTACTACGCCTGTGACAAGAATTATTCATACAAGGACGAACGATTACATAGCCATGGATAAAAATAATTTAACAAAATTCTCGATACAAAAACGTTAAAATAATTATCGATTAATTATCGTTTTTTCTCTGTTTTTTTTAATCCCGATCCTTGTTTGTCCTTAATTCTCGCATCATCCCCGTAATCCACGAAGGGTCCTTCGTTCCAATTTGCCGATACAATGGCAGATGCTACCTTTAAGTGGCAGTTGGTGTCCGGTACGTTAAACAATTAGATTTTCGATCGGTGATTGTCGCCTCTCGTGCTATATACGCGCCTCGAGCTACGCGAAAAAAAAAGGCTCTTCGACCTAGAATACATATATACCCGTGTAAGCAACTCGAAACAACATTTGGCAACGGGGTCCGCCGCAATCAGGCTAGCCACGGGGCTTCTCGCACGGGGTCGGACGACAAAAATTTTCCTACCCTTCGAGAGAATCTTGCGACGCGTCTCCTTTCATGTCTTGCTGATTTTATTTTTCAAATATGGAAAACAAAATTTTAAAAAATCACTGCATTACAAATTTATTTATTCACACGAACTAGTTTACTTTGAGAATTATTTGTTTCAAATTTTCTTCGTCGAGCTGGAAAAATTTGGTGTCAGGATAAGAAGACGTGAATAAATAAATAAAAGGATATATATATATATATATATGTATGAATAAAGGAATAAATAAATAAATGAATAAAAAATATAGTGAGAATCGAGGATTTTTCTCTATCCTTGTCTAGGAGACACGGTACAACCCTCCGATACACAAGTCCACGCTCCCTTGGGTCTATTGTCGATGCCTTCGCGTATCTGAGCATTCACGAGCAATTACGGACGGGCGGGGTAATCCTGTTACGCTTTGGGTACGCAGGGCGAGAAAACGTAGGACGATCGAGACAGAGAGCGAGAGCGAGAGAGAGAGAGAGAGAGAATCGTCGGTGAGCATCGAGGGAAGGATCAAAGAACTCTGCCTTTCTCTCTCGCCCTCCCATTCGCAACAATCCAATCGCGCACTCACCGCCGGTAAAGAATCGAAAAACGAAAAAGGACCAAAAGTGATTGTAGAAAAGCACGAAAATAGAGATAAAGCGATGAAACAGAAAACAAATTGAAGCAACAATCGAAGGAAGCAGGGAGAAAAAAAAATACTCGTTGGATGGAAAAAAGACAGTGGAAAAAGTGAATAACGACGAGAGTTTCGAGGGGTGACGACACGCTCCCGTGACCTCGCACGAGCGTGAGGACAATCCTTGACACTGGAAAGTCAAATGTCGCGTGTAGTTCGAAGGCGTTCAGGGTGGAATGTCACCACGACGATTTTCTCGCTACACTCGGCTAATTGCTTAGCGAGAATAAAAAGCCACACTTTTCTCTCTTTCTCTCTCGGCTCAAATATCGCCGTTGCGTATCTTTTAAACGCTTCCAACCGGAGCAACATTGATAATTGCCTCGATCACTTTTGATCTTTCGTAATGTCAAAAAACCGTGCAAAGTGGGCGCGAGGCAACTTCTTCATCCCCTATTTTATTTTCATCCCCTATTCTTGTTTTTATCTCCTCGTCGTCGTTATTATTATTATCTAGCTCGTTGCAAATTGGTCCTCGATATTTGGTCTCTGTCTTTTTTTGTTCCTTCCCACGAAACGGGTAATAACTCCGGGATGTTATAGCGCGAGAGAAAAGAGAGAGGGAGAGAGAGTCGTGCATTGAGTCATACGCGGAAATCACGGCCGTCGGAGCGCCGACGACGACGGAACAGCTACAACACGCTTGATATCCGAAAAACCTCGCTCTCTATATATTTGTAACGAGTATAGAATGAGCTCTGCGGCGAGCAAGAGAGAGCAAGTGGCCGGAGGTCGTCACGCACTCGAGCTGTGCACGCGAGGGAGTTACAAAATAGTATACCCTCCCGTGCCTAAGCACACCCCTTTTCCGTTTTTGCTCACTCGATAGAACTTATTGTATACGTATATATTCGATACGAGATATATAGTACGTTAGATCGTCGTCTGGTAGACGAGAGCCTGAACCCTTTTACAGGTGAGAGAAAAACTGAGAGTGAGAGAGAAGGAGCAGGAGCGAAGAAAGTGGACTTGGTAACCATGCATGATGATCGCGTGCTTATACATAAAGCAGATTTGGAGCGTACGATTCGGAAACCGAAGAAATTAACTATTTTTTTCGGGGGTCGTTATAGATTTTTGTACGAGAATTCAAACAATTTTGTTTTAGGGGGTGATTTTATCAAAAATTGAATGGAATTCGAAAAAGTATTTCAAAGTCTGAGTAGGAGATAATTTGGCTTGGCTTGGGAAGGTCAAAAAATTGAATACACAATTTAAAAATCGTTTTTCTTTTACTACAATACTTACAACAAATGGATTTTAGGGGTTGATTTTATTCAAAATTAATAAAATTTGAGATGGTATTTCAAAGTTTCAGTCCAAAATAATTTGGCTTGGCTTGGGAATGTTAAAAAGTTGGATACAAAATTGAAAAAATGTTTTTCTCTTACTACAATCCGACAAATGGATTTTAGGGGTTGATTTCATTAAAAATTAATAAAATTTGAGAAGGTATTTCAAAGTTTCAGTCCAAAATAATTTGGCTTGGCTTGGGAATGTTAAAAAGATGAATACAAAATTGAAAAATCGTTTTTTTTATTACTAAAATACGATAAATGTATTCTAGGGGTTGATTTCATTAAAACTTAATAAAATTTGAAAAAGTATTTCAAAGTCTTAGTACAAAATAACTTAGCTTGGCTTGAGAATGTCAAAAAGTTGGATACAAAATTGAGAAATCTCTTTTTATTACTAAAATACGACAAATTTATTTTAGGGGTTGATTTCATTAAAAAGAAATAATAAAATTCGATCAAGAATTACATGATTCTTACCCACGATTTGTATAATTAATGCTTGGACTTAAAAAACGTGCAAAACTTAAAAAAGATAATACAAAATCACTTTTTTTAAATCCGAAAATTTGCTAAATCGTCGATAAGGAGAAAAAAGAGAGGGATGATGCGTTCGAGAGAAACGTCAGTGGCAATAACAGCAGCCGGGGAATCGCGTGTGTCGAAGCGTGTAGCATATTGGGCACTGTGTGGGATACGCGAGGAGGAAAGAGGGGGTTTGGGGGTTGGGGGTTGGGAACGCGGGGGTAAGAGACGAGAGACACACCGCGCCGCGGGGGTCTATTCGCCCGGTTATATTATGTCTTCGGTAGTACATACACGGTCACGTGCCTATGCGTGACACGTTCACGCATCGTCGAAGCGGGCAAATTTTCTTTTTCTTTCTTTTTTTCTTTTTTTTTCACTCCCTCGCACTCTCACCCTATGAAGCGTTTTGACTCGAAAAAGCCATCCCTCTGCCCGCCGAACGACGCGAACGGGAGAACCATAGCCAGTTTCGTTCGACTATCACTCTTCGCATTCAACTGCGCTTATGTTTCGAACGTGTGTGCATTTTTTTTTTTTTTTTTTTAGTTTTTTCCCTTCTTTTTCTTCTCGCGTCAACGCCGAATCCGATACAAGAGACGGCGGTATATCGCGTCGGGACTTTGCCTCTTCGACGCTCGAGCCACGCTCTGCGTGCCAGACACCGAAACATACGTTATAAATTTTTTCAGAAATAATAGCCAATGCCAATTTTTATTTATTTTTCGGGAGACGAGAAATAGTCGATCGTACGTAAATTTATCGATGGGTTTGGAAACAATTTGAAAATTCGGGGGTAAGAACGAATTTGTGATGTACATAAAGATTGCAATATATTGTAACCAATTAAGTTCCTTGGAATAAAAATGATTGAAAAATTTGTCTACTTCTTGAAAAATAAAGAAGACCGGAAATCACGTTTTCGTACGAGTAACAAAAAATAATCGTCGCTCGATCGTTTTCGACGGCGGTCTGCTGCTCGACAATAATGTCATTACGAGGGTGTATTTCCTCGATGGAAAGTGCCCTATACCACGTGTAAACGTAAGTCGTGAAGCGTTGTAAAATCTCGCTTAAGGGCTTGCTGTCCGTATGGAATAGTTATTAGCGAGGGTGTCAAGGCAAGGTGGGTTCCTCTCTCTCTCTCTCTCCCTCTCTCTGTCTCTCCCTCTCTCTCTCTCTCTCTCTCTCTCTCTCTCTCTCTCTCTCTCTCTCTCTCTCTCTCTCTCTCTCTCTGTTTCTCGATCGTTACACCACCAAACGATCGAGGTATCTACGTGAAAGATAGTCACGCGAGGTCCGGCCAAAGCAGCGCGAGAGCCATATATATATATATATATATATATGTAAAGAAGGCACGCGCCGAGACCGTGGAGTACGTAATTATCATAGCAAGGGGGTTGAAGAAAGCTTGGGAAACACCAACTCGAAAAATCTCCCCTAGACACCGCGAGCCGTGTTAGAAAGTCACGCGAGGAAATTTCGGTTTCAAAATTTGTTTCATTTCGTTCCCTCCTGCGAATAAGGAATGATTTTTCTTAAATATACGTATACTTTTGGTCAAGGGGTTGTAAAATTTATATCAAATCCAAGAGACAATTGGAAAATAATCGACGATATTGTTTATGTCAATTTTTAATAATTTTTAATTTTTAATTAATAAGAAAATTTGTTTGAAAATTAATCGACGCGGCTGATTATCGACGATGTATACGTTCTCACCCCTCTGGTCATAGGAAACGGTGCAAGGTTCGTTTCATTCCATTCTTGTCCATGAATAAGGGTTTGTTTTTCCTTAAATACGTACAATTTTGGTCAAGGGGTTGTAAAATTTATATCAAATCCAAGAAACGATTAGAAAATAATCGACGATATTGTTTATGTCAATTTTGAATAAGAAAAGTCGTTTGAAAATTAATCGACGCAACTGATTATCGGGCGACGTATACGTTCTCACCCTTCTGGTCACAGGAAGGTACAAGGGAACACGACTCCTGTCACGATACCTTCGCGCGAATTTAATTTCACGAAGCAACCAAGCTCGGTGTTGATATCTGTGCGAAATTGAGAAAGAAGGGACAGGGCGAGTGTGTGAGAGAGACAGAGAGAGAGAGAGAAAGGTGTGTGTGTTCTGTTGCTGCGACGTCGCGTTTCCGACAATGCTCGGAGCGTAATGTTCGCAAGCATCAACGTTTACAGAGACGAACGATTTCTACGGAGAGAGAGAGAGAGAGAGAGAGAGAGAGAGAGAGAGAGAGAGAGAGAGAGAGAGAGAGAGAGAGAGAGAGAGAGTAGCCGTGCATAGAGAAGATCAGAGAACAGGGTACGGTAGACGAACCGTGAGAGTTTGTAAATTAGAGAGAGAGGGAGAAAGGGTGAAAGGGAATGAGGGGGCAGAGGAGAGAGAGAGAGAGAGAGAGAGAATAAGCAGAAGCCGTTTATAACAAGGTGCCCGCGGGCATGGCTCTGATCTTTGCAATGATTGTCCCTGGGTGGCTCCCAGTCCTTTCCCTACTAGGAGAATCGCTGCTAGTGGTTACTGCCTGGCCGCGCGGGCGCTCTCGCGCGTCTCCACAGTGCCCGCGGGGGTAGTTTGTGCTTCTGGCTGCGCGACGCGACGACAAAGGGGCCGCGGTTCAACGCGCCACAAAGCGCCGGGACGCCCACGCCCTGACTCTCTCTCTCTCTCTCTCTCTCTCTCTCTCTGTTTCTTCCCCTCTCTTTCCCTCTCTCTTACACAGTCCAACAAAACCACCCTCTTGCCCCGCTTATACACGAACATGTGTGTGTAAGCCCGCGGCAACGCGACTCCGGAGGCCGCGACGCGTGAACTTGCACCCTGCCAACACCACCGACACTATTTTCAACCTCTAGCCATATTTATCTATGTGTATGTGTGTAGAGCAAGAGAGAGAGAGAGAGAGAGAGAGAGAGAGAGAGAGAGAGAGAGAGGAAATATAAGTGGCTCCGACCGACCGAGAGCTTCTCGCTTTCGGTGAGTAAAGCGAGATAAAAAAGAATACCGCGACCGAAAGAGAGGAGAACACGGCGAAAAAAGTATCGCTGATAAGCCTCGGTTGTTCCCAGAGAGGAATGGGTCACACGGTGTTGTCGACGTTTCTCTTCTTTTCAGGGGATTTTTTATTTTGTCGGTGGTGGCTCGTGATACGGTCAGGGGGTAGTTTTTGCTGGTTCTTCTTTTTTTTTGTTAAGGGAGACAGGGGGGTTGGATTCAAGATTGACAGAGGGGGTGGATGGTCTTATCATTCTCGAAGTGGCGAGTAAAAATCATTTAAAGCTCGAGACTTTCGTGTTTATCAATTTTTTCACAGCTTTTGGGGGTTGATATAAAAAAAAATCAATCTTGTTTCGTGGAAAATTTGGGATAATTTCTAATTAACAATTTGTTTTTCTCGTTGTCGAGTTTCACACGTAGTTAGCTGAGATAAACAATTATATAAAAACATGAACACTCACCCTGTCCAGGGGCAGGTGAGGTGGCATGGCTCCATCCTCCCTTGTACGAACTGCTTGCATCTAAAACACAAAAATAAAACAAAATTTCATTATTTCTCACCAAATTTCAATATTTCCCGTCGGCAATATAAAATCACGAAGTTCTTTGCCGATGTTAAAAAACAACAAAAAAAAAAACAATAAAAATTGGAGAATAATAAAAAACGGTTCGAGCTAGTAGGTCGATCGAACGATTTTATTTCCTGTCCAAGAATTCGTCTTTTTTTTTTTTTCTTACGTTTCGTACGACTCGTTCCCGCAGCATCTCGGTACCAATATCTCACTGGCGAGACAGCACGGTGCACGCCCCGGGGCTCTGTTTGCGAACAGATATATTTTCATTTGGTACGTTATTGGCGCGAACGAAGGGCAAAAATTCGGGCGAGGCAAAGATTTTTCGAGCGAGAATATCCAGAGGTCCATAAGCGAGAACAAACATTCTCTCTCGCGATATATTTTCGGGGGTCGGGTTCGATCGGGAAACGCGTGCTGCTAGTAGCTTATCGAGACGACGCTAAATCTACACGCGTATATATATATATATATACCAGCCCGAACCATACGAGTTTTTCTGCAACGAGCCGTGTCCCAGAGAGGCCACATCACCCTTCGTTTGATCAACGCGATGTCCATTAACCTTCCAAGGCTTCGAATTTCATGGTATTTTCATCGTTAATATATCTTCCCTCGTATTCAGAGACCCGGCAATTTCTCAAAAAAAAAGAAGCCAAAAACCATATTTCCATCGATGATTTAAAAAACCAAATTAACATCCCTTATTTTTAAATAATAAAAATTCAATCATTTTATTAAAATGTAATTAATAAAAATTTTCTTAATCCAATTTTAATCGTCGTTTTAAAAATTTAATCTCGTTTTATCCATCGTTCTTTGTTTTTATTCACGATAAATACAATTCTAATTTTATTTTCCACCCTTGGGAATTAGGTCACGTAAACAATGACACTAAACAATTTTAATAAATTATTATTATTTCAACGAGCTCGTAGAAGAAAATTGAACAATAACGTCGACGAATAAGAGAAAGAAAAAATCGAGAAACGAAGAAGTAAGAAAAACGTACCGGCGAACAGCATCGATAGATTCGTGAATGCCGTGGTACGTGGCAATTCGGCGGTCGTTGTACCACCGCCGCTGCTCTTAAGATCGAGCATCGTCGGCCCAAGGATCCAACAAGGATCCACGAAGATCTTCGCTGACTCGCGAACGTCTTACAATTTTTCCTTCTCGCCTTTTCACCGATCGAAACGAATAGATTTCTCGACCAAAAACCTCCTTCACTTCAAACAACACTCTCCTCGATTATTCACCCCCTCCCCCGCCCGGCTCACCCCCCGGTTACAAAACTCCGTCTCACAATCTCTCTCTCTCTCTCTCTCTCTCTCTCTCTCTCTCTCTCTCGATCGAATAGTCACAACTTCCGGTTTTCAAAAAACAACAACAACAACAACAACAATAACAATAACCAAAAACTAAAACAAAAAAAAAACAACAACAGACTTTACTCCTCTTCTTATCACGCCCTCGCACGTATCAACGATTACAGTACGATATTTCCGTTACGACGTTCTTTCCTTTCCAACGTGCCAAGAATTTGTTCTTCCGGTCCTCGCTTCCTCATAACTGAGAGATTATCGTATTTTTGTTTTATCCTGGCAAATACAATCATATATATATATATATATAGATATACATGTAAATATATATACATATATATGTACAATGTGTATATATATATATATATATATATATAGATATATATATGGAAAGGTATGCGCGTATATATATATATATATATATATATATATATATGTATCTATATATGTGCGTGTGTGTATATATGTATATGTTATCGCGGGAATCGCTCAATCTGACGATAATACGGGAAAATTCCCGTGGTAGATTGCGACGATCATCGTGACACACAACGCCGAGGCTGACTGGAGGCTCTTCTCTTTTCTGTCGAAAGCGTTGGTGGTGGTTTTGGTATTCTACCCCTGAAGCGGGTAGCGGGGGTGGTAGGTGGTGGTGGTGGTGGTGATGGTGGTGGTGGTCGTTGTCGATTCTCCACTTTCCTGTCCCGGTGGTTCTCCGCTCGTGCCTCTCCCCCCGCTGGTGGTTCCTCGTCGATGGTAGTGGAAAATTCACGGTTCCCGCCTTGCCGCGCTCACCGGATACGTCCGGAGACGTCGAGGGGCTGTTTCGCGCCCCCCTCGATGATATTCTCGCGCAAGGGCGGAGTTTACAACTCCCGCGCGTTACGATTCTGCGCGGTGGTCGATGAAATTCCCTACCTCTCTTCGCGAAGAGGAACTTTTCGGAGGAGGAGAAACGAGGGTGGTGAGGATAAAGTGGGGTTGTTTTTTTTTTGCTTGCTTCTTTTTCTTTGAGTCAATTTTTTTATCCCGTCATTTTTCGTCTTTCGTACTCGCGGTAGGATCATCGCGAGATGCCTCGCGCGATTGAGGATTTCGATCTGGAAAACGTCGTGGGGGTTTATCCTCGCTTATGTGGAACTTGTTGAGAACGATCTCTCGAAGGATCATCGTTGGAAATACGAAATTTTGAGATTGGAGCTACAAGGACTCGAGGCGAGAGTCGAGGAATGAATTCACGTGGACGTTAAAGATCCGAATTCGGAGAAACGATGTTTTTGTGACTTTTTTTTCATTAATACTTATGCGATTTTTATAAATATTTTGGAGTTAGGGGTGGGTTTAATTTTGGAAATTTGAAGATCGTTGCTTCGGAATTTTGGTCAATCGATTATTTACGATAGTGACGAAAATAGCGGAGGCTGCTGATACGGCGACAGGTCGGTCTCGCGACAAACCACCCCCGTAATGGTTGCCATGCTCCCCGGACGGCGAAAACCCTCTCGCCGCCCTCCGACTCACATCCGTCCGCCTTCGCGCGTGACGACAGGTGGTGCGGTGATTTTCTACCGCTGTGTGTGGTTCTCTCACAACTCGATGCGAGGTGGGAGAAGCATGCTCGTGGGAGAGACAGCACTAGGGTGGTTGAGAAGGGGGGCAGGGGGTTGATGGCGAAAGACGTAGGAACGACACGAGAGTTTGCCGGAGGGGGATGAAACCACAAATTTCTTCCGGAATTTCGGCTTATCGGTACTTTGTACTTTGCCTCGAGAACTCGTACAATCAACCCTCTAACGTATTATTATTATTATTATTATTATTCTATATTAAATAATCAGAAAAACGAAGAATAAGAAATACTCGAAAAAATAAACGTTCATTTCTAACATTCTTCCGAGAGTCTCGTTTTAATTAATTTGCGTCAAATCATTTAAATGCTATGTTTCATAATTTGTCACGTGGCCGTATTATTATTATTATTTTTCTATGTTAAATAATCCAAAGAACGAAAAATAAAAAATCTCGAAAAATAAACGTCAATTACGAACATTGTTCCGAGAGTCTTGCTTTAATTAATTTGCGTCAAATAATTTAAATGCAATTTTTCATAATTTGTCACATGGCCGTATTATTATTATTATTATTATTATTATTATTATTATTATTATTATCATTATTATTATTATTATTATTATTATTATTATTATTATTAATTTCTATGTTATATAATATATATTTCTATGTTATATAATCCAAAAAACGAAGAATAAGAAAATTCGAAAAAATAAAAGTAAAGTTTTAACATTCTTCCAAGAGTTTCGCTCTAATTAATTTTCGTTAAATTATTTAAATGCAATTTTTCATAATTTGTCATATGGCCGTATTATTATTATTAATTTCTATGTTAAATAATCGGGAAAACGAAAAATAAGAAATCCTCGAAAAAATTAACGTAAATTTCCGACATTTTTTCAGGAGTCTCGCTTTAAATAACTTTCCTCAAATAATTTACACTTTTTCATAATTTGTCACATTTAGTCACAAAATAACGTCGAATTATTAACTTTTAATTTTAACCCGATAACGAGCTAAGTAATTTTTTTCTATCCAATTTGAAACGAGGAAAAATATGTGAAATTTTTCATGATTTTTCATATTAGCTACATTGAAAAGAACGAAACCGACTGGAAATGGCTAAGGGTGAAATTTGAACAAGGGGACTTTTAACCGTTGACCGAGAGAACTTCCTCTCCCTCTGATCTCATAGGACCCCCTGCGTTACATTCAACTGGCAGAGAGAAAGAGAGGGAGAGAGATAGAAAGAGAAAGACAGTGACAAAGGGGAGGGGGTACGCATAATTCGACACGTGTGTGGATCTTGCACGCAATCACACTGTATACATGTCTAGTGGGTATAATATATATCCCTATGTGAACTCTCGTGAAAAATACGGAAGATAGGAAATGTGCCAGGATGTATTCGTGAGAATCTGTATTTCTGTAAGGGTGAATTGAGGATGGGGAGGGGAGAGGGGGATACATTACTAATGCATTGTACTTGCTATATCTATATTCATAAGGGACATAGAACATTTAAACCTGAATGTTTATCATCGTACCCTCAACTTTTAACACTACCCGATTACTTTTCAACCCTCTAGGATGAATTTCACCCCAATATTATTTTACATCACAACGTAGCGATTTTTCTTTTCTTTTTGTTTTTAAAAATTGTCAACAATGTAAGAAAACATTTTACGAACGGCGATAAGCGTTTTTAAATTGAAATAAAGTGATTTTTTTATTTCCCGAATTGTCGAATGTAGAAAAGCGTTTTGCGAGGATCGTTCTTGTACAAGGGGATGAAAAAAAAAGAAATCGAGCCGCAGTGATCGACGTTCCGTTTGCACGTACGTATCGCGTATCGAGAAATAGCGAACAACCCCCCGACATCGATAATAAGCGAAGGGTTGTCTTCTTTGTTTTAACATTTTTTCGAAAACGTAGGAAAATGATTCACGAATCGTGATAAACGTTTTTAAATCGGAATACAGTGATTTTTTCATTTCCGGAATTGGCGAATATACAAAATCGTTTCGGCAAAATCGTCCTGACGCTTGTACAAGGGGGATGAAAGAAAGAGAAAGAGAAATGGAGCCACAGTGAACGAAGTTCCGCTCTTACGTACGTATCGCGTATCGAGAAATAACGAACAACCCCCTGACATCGATAGCGAGCGAGAGAGCGCGAGAAAGAGAGCGAAAGCTCGCGGCACGCGTACGACACGCGACTCGCGTACGCCCGACGGCGCATTTAACGCGCGATCGCACTCGAGTATCAGTCGCGTGTGTGCACCGAGTGAGCGAGCAACACTGGGGAAATAGAGTGGCGTTATAGAGAGGAGTCCGCTACGAGTAGTAAGCGACGTCATGCTCCCCGCTCTTTTCTCCGTCTACCTCGCTAAACGTTATATTCTCCCCTGCAATGCGAAAACGAACCGATACAAACTCGCATTCTTATCGCAGCTGTACAATCTCTTATCGCTCGTCGAATCGGCAAACTACGTGTAAAAAGAAACGAGAAAAATCTCGATTTTGACCCCTTTTCAACCCTTAATCACACCGCGTGATATTTTTTTCTCGATCGACTATTTTTATCGAGGATTTATTTCGCACGAAAAATAAAAAACGAGATTTTTATTCGGGGGAAATGACGAATTGGCGATGATAAAGGAAAAACAAATTTGTATTTTGTTTTGTTTTGTTTTTTTTTCTTTATTACCGTATGAGTGATCGTGAAATCGTCGAGGATCGATTAAAGTTCATTACGTCGCGACAATACGCTCGACGATTTTTATCGCCGCGTCGCGATTCTTATCGTCTCGCGTTCTCGTTACTCGAGCAGTAAAAAAGAATAGAAACGTGCGCTTTTCGAACGATCGAAAAACTACCCCTATTATTTAAATCAACCTCGTTCGACTATAATTCTATACAACAATAAATTCGCCTCTCTGTGCGTTACGCTTTTATTTCCGCGTGCTCTCGAGCTACCTAACTCGCGACAATTTTAATTACAACGCCGTGACTAATCGAAGCTTTGAATCTCTCTCCGCGTTATTGCGAATGAGTCTCGGCCGAATTTTCAACCCCCTAGGAATTAAAAAAAAAAAGAAACTATTTTTTTTACATTCCACGATTTTTCTACCTTACCGCAAAATAAAATACGCTCAAGTCCTTGTTACGAGGATCTTCGAGAGGGCGTCGATCTAACAAAAAAAAATAGTTTCTTTTTTTCTCCCGAACACCCTATTGTCCACGTTACATACGCCTTGTATCTGTAGGAAAATACAGTGGCGACAGTGTAGGGAAAACGTGCCCTGTCGAGGCCGTGATTCGCGCACATTATCTTGAGATACGGTTACGGGCATTACGGGCGGTACTCCGGCCGAGTAGGCAAGTCGAATCTCTCTCTCTCTCTCTCCGTCGATCTCTCTCCCTCTCTCTCGATCTCTATACCTATACAGTAAATGGGGAGACTGGGTGGTGAGAGAGTATCATTGTACCGCATGAAACATGACAGGGCGGCGCGGCTATTGTACAACGAGACGCATAGCTTGTGGCACATATATATATATATATATATATATATATATAGAGAGAGAGAGAGAGAGAGAGATATTCTATATATATATATATATATATATATATATATATGTCTATATATGCCCCCTTCCCGCTCTCTCTCTCTCTCTCTCTCTTCTATATATATATATATATCCTCTACATATATATGTAGAGAGAGAGAGAGAGAGAGAGAGAGAGAGAGAGAGAGAGAGAGAGAGAGAGAGGGAGAGAGAGAGAAATGTAATACTGAATATAACGGAGAGCATACGAGAGAAAGGGATGGAGACAGCCCATCGAGGCACCCCCGAATGAAACGAAACCAACAAGCACTGTATATCGCATATATATATGTACATATGGATATTGTATATACCCTCAGACCCATAACACGATAAGAACCCGTGCCCGCCACTTTGTTATACGTTCTCTCTACTCTCAGGGGTCGGTTTAAGTGCGCGATGATGCATATCTTTCTCTCTCTCTCTCTCTGTGGTTGTCTCGCTCTTTCTCCCCATATCGAAATATCACGCGCTATATATCTAGCCACTAGAACAGATAATATTTCGTATTCAATTTGTACAATATGCTTGATCCAGTTGGGATTTATCCCGCGCGAGTGATAGGAGGGAGTGTCGCACGCCCCGTCGATCATCGCAACGTTTTTCCTCGTTTTCTCTCTCTCTCTCTCTCTCTCTCTCTTCTTGCCTCTCAAATATCGTTCCAGTGATAAGAAACGGTGGATATAGAAGGACTATCGAAAGGAAATATGTGTTATATGGGTTATGAAAATTTTCTGACGAATATACCAAGGGTTGATTTTGACCTCTGACATATATATATATATATATA
>JAPYZT010006507.1:0-13635 GCA_030522965.1 Tryphoninae sp. A BG-2022a | reverse complement strand
TCATCTCTCTCTCTCTCTCTCTCTCTCTCTCTCTCTCTCTCATCTCTCTCTCATCTCTCTCTCTCATCTCTCTCTCTCATCTCTCTCTCATCTCTCCCTCTCTCTCACTCTCTTTACTGGTTTTCCATTTTTTTTCTTCTTCGTGTTTCTTTTTTTGGCATATTCTTACAAAGGACTATATCTATAAGTACACGCGTCTGGTAAATATGCGAAGGATGAGAGAATCATGAACTAACGACTCGAAAGTTTGTAAATTGTTAAAAATTCGATCGGTGTCGATCGACTGTTCGCCCGGGTCGTTCGTCTAACGATAAAAGGTTAATTGGTGTTAAACGTGTTTCCAGATTATTGTTGGAAAATCGCGAGAAGAAAGATGCATGACAAATAGAAGAATTAAAATAAACCGGCGAAAAATTATTCGATCGATCGATTTCGAACGGTGGAAATATCGATTCAAGCTCAATTATTAAACATATGTATTATTATCGTTGTTAAATTATCGAGACGAATTTTAATAATATAAAATTTGATTAATCCTGATAAAATTATCGATTTCCGGTAATTATGAATAATTTTTCATAATCGATTTATCAGATCGATGGGTCAACGATGGTAAGTTCGTTCGCGTAATTACTTTTCGTTTAGTCCGAGTTCACGAATTTGTCGGGAAATTAGAGTGGAAAATTTCAAATGTTCACAGATGTTTCTCGAAATTACAGGGTTCATGAAAGTAGGGAAAAGACGAGACAGGTTGGTTGGATCGTCCCTGATGTGTTTATCGAAGTACGGACGCGTGAAAAAACATTTGTCGGACAAGAGATACGATAAGAGGGGGAACGTGGGGGGGAGGGGGGGGTTGTAAAATTATCCTCGAAGTAGGAAAAAGACAAATGCGACAGGTATTCGTCTTTCGAGTTTATATCCGTTTTTGAAGATCGTTTTCCGGAACATCTGTCACACCCATCGTGTTCCGTAACGTTTTGTCTCGTTGCTTGTATTTTTTTTTAATTCGTTTTTGTTTCGTGCTTGTACCTGCGGTTGGAAAAAACGATTTTTCGACCGGTTGCAAGAGAGAGAGAGAGAGAGAGAGAGAGACGAGAGGCTCGCCGCTGTTCGAACGAGTGACTCGTTTCCGAGATCATTTAGCACACCCGGCGTTTCGTCAAGAATCTCGAAAGACTCGAATCCTGTCGACCGCAAAGCGTTTCCTTTTTTTCTTCCCTTTATTTTTCATGCGATATTCTCGTAGACGCGATCGAAAAACGAGACTAGTGTTTTCCGAATCGTCGATTTCGCTCTACCGAATCGCACGATCTTGATTAGCGAGTCGATCCGTCGATCAATCGATATCGGAATTAGTTCGATCATCGATTTTTTCATCCTTCGATTTAAGGATAAAGATTTCGAATTCGCGATTTATATTTTTATCGCGTTCGAACGTTATTGAAACGTCGACTCTGAACTTTTTTCTTCGTCAAGGACACGTCCGTCTTTATCTTCGACCTCCGACCTGTCTTGTGGTCGTCCGCAAACCGCACGAGGTATAAGTTCGAAATAAAAAAAAAACGCAAAGCAAAAAAAAAACAAAGAAACGGAACGTTCTTATAACCCGCTAACCTACCTAACTTCACGTTTTTCGGTCGGGACGAATTTTGCCGATTGCCGAAGATTGCCATCTTTAATTGTGTCCTAGGACGATTTTCTCTCGAAAAACAATATCCTGTCGAGACGCGATAGTCGTGGGGTGATGCGCGGGCGAGAGAGAACGGGCGATAGCAACCGCGAGCTCAAAAAGTGGGGCGAAATAGAAACACGGAGAGAAAGAGATAGAGAGAAGAAAAAAAGGAAGAACGAGCGTGCGCGCGCGCGAGAGCCACTTCAGGCCCATTTACCGACGTTTAACTTTCGTGATCTCGAAGAGTCTCTTATGGGTCCGCTCCAGGTCCTGGGCACGTTGCGATACGGCCAAAGGGGTTGGTATTGTACGATGAAATAGCATAGAGGAGAAATCGTAGAGGGGGATGGACCGACGAGGAGAGGGATGAGGGGAGTTGAACGTTGCAACAAAAACTGGAAGAAAGATACAAAACGAGAGAGATAGAGAGGGAGAGAGTCAAAAGGGAGGAAACCCAGCGAAGGGACGAAAGCGTGGAGCATTCGTATCCGCTGAAATTGCCCGGCCATTAGCGATACTACGTTATTACGCTCATCGTTTTTTCTGAGCCAGCCTCCGACAGAGCAGTACAGGTTGGTGGCGGCCATCTTGGAATATGGGATTGTGTCCGAAGGCAAAGGATAGCCCTGATGCGTATTATGGCACATATACTGCTTCGGTAGTGGTGCATGCTCTCCAAGAGTCGGTTAATATTGCAATACAAAACAAAAATCCAACCCGTTGCATGTTCAATGGGTAACTGCGATTCTAATCAACAAAATGGACTCGTGAATCTCTCCAGCACAATCCCGCTAAAATTTATAAAAAGAAGAAAAATATGGGAGATTTTAACGTTATTCGAGAATTGGACAAATTCTTGCTTCGAAACAATTATTACTACCCCAGAAATATGAATAAAAATCGGAAGAACGATTCGACAGTGGAGTTGTACACGAAGCATTTGGGTGAAGGGTACGAGCAACGTATCGACGACTCGATATCCTTCGACGGAGACAACGACGAAGTACCGTGTCATTATCCGTAATCGGCATTCGTTCGATTTCATATAAACGTATGTATATAGATATGTACAATGGCATCGATAGTCATTTCCCACGTGACTTTTGAACCCTCGCGAGAGACTCTGCAATCAAAGGTAAATCGTGTTCGGCCCTTTTCAACGGAACGTTTAAATCGAAATGCGTCGGCGCGGTCGAGAGAGAGAGAGAGAGAGGGAGAGAGAGAGAGAGAGAGAGAGAGAGAGAGAGAGAGAGAGAGAGAGAGAGAGGAAGGGGAGAGAGAGAGAGAGAGAGAGAGAGAGTAAGGGGAGAGAGAGAGAGAGAGAGAGAGAGAGTAAGGGGAGAGAGACCCCTCTCGGGGTTTCGAAAGGCAGCGCGCGGAGAGTTGCGGAACGAGACCGACAGAGACATGTAGCAGTGAGAGGGATGGAAGCGGCGCATAATGGTTATTTTATTCTTCTTATTGTATCGTTCTCTTATATACGTGCATGTATAGCCAATTGTGCATTATCCGGAGAGTCTCGGCAAACGTATAATTCATTCGGTATATATATCACCGGTGCCCCATTCATCGGTGGAGGGAGGCTGCCATTATAAAATCTCAGTCTATTACCAAACTATATTATCTAGCTGGTAATCGTCCAATCAGAAACGTTCACGAGGACTCCGGAATTGTTTAAAAAAAATAAAAGGAAAAGGACAGCGATGAAATTATATTCCACTTTGCTCGCCGGGAATAATTACGTGCGTGGGCCAAGACGCAGACAGGGTACAGCCGTAGTTCATTCCGGACAAACGAGTCCTTGCCATTGTTCAAAAATATATCCGTTGTGTATTAACTTCGGTACGCGATTAATTATTCCTGCGAGAATTATTAATTATGTCGTTTTTCCTTTGGTCGATGTCCTTTGCTGGTTTTCTCTCTTCTTATCTCGCACTGTATCGTTCTTCTTGGTAGAAACAAAAAGATTACTAGTCGGTTGACATATTAATGTAGGCAAGAATAGCCGAGTACCATTTTGCAAAGGTTCATTGAGTGCGTCGAAAGAGTATCTCGTGGCAACAGCGAGAGACGAAAGTACAATGCAGCATTCTTGCGCACGCTCGATGACCGCGCGTCTAACGGGATTACTAAACGTTGGGGGGCATGAAGGCGCGAGAGCGTATTCTGTTCGGTTCTTACCTGCTGCTGTTGCAGTTGCTTGATGCTGCTGGTGATGCTGCCGCTGTTATCGTACAGCACGAGAAAATACCCGTGCTTCGTGGAACCCTAAATTAAACGTTGTCTTGCTCGTTGTTTTGCGATCGGTAAAGGGATCCATGCGATCGGGTATTGGGTTGAGAGCGTTCCGGTGTCGTTCGCAATCGGGGGCATAAAGTGTCCGCATAAAGCAAAGTCCGGCACAGGGACAAGAGGGAGGAGAGGGAAAGAGGGTTTGGTTCGAGTCCAGGACTTGTAGAGAGAAAGAGAGACAGAGAGAGAGAGAGAGAGAGAGAGAGTGCGGGAGAGATCCTTAAGCAGAGGCGATCAGGAAAGAGCCCACGAGCCCACGAAGAGCTGTGTGCCACGGTCCGGTTTGCAACAAGGCACCTTATCTTAAGAGAGTCAGCTTCGCGGACCCGCGGCGTTTTAATTCGAATAAATTTAAGTTGACGAAGAGGTGGCCTTTTAACATTCCAGCGATAAGAAAGGAGGAGAGAGAGAGAGAGAGAGAGACTGGAATCTTTCTTCCACTTCAAAGTTCGCGTGTTTCAGGATTTTCCCTAAATGAGACTCGTTACAAGCGAATCAGAATTTTTACAAACTTTATCGTTTGTTCTTGAATGATGTTAAAATGAGATTAGGGCTGTTTATTGTTTTTAAAGGAGGTTTGATTTGTATTCGATTGAAACGAATCAGGGCGATGGCGCGAATCTTTTTTTAGGGATTAATCCTCCGATGATCGTATGTTTCGTTTGTATTATTGTCGATAAAATATCTTGAGGGAAAAATCTTGTAAATCGTGGGATCTCCTACATTAATTTTTCGAAGGGTAGATCTCTGTAAATTTATCTTTATACCGACGGCGATGCGTAGTTCTCTACATTAGGGACGTATCGTAAATTATCGACAATTCGCCTTATCGACTGCATGTTACGTTATCTACATTAACAGTAAACTGTCCTACCGACTGTCTAGTCGGTTAGTCAGGATTCTGCAAAATTATTTGTATCAGCGAAACATAATGAACCGATGGCAGAAAATTATACGGTCGGTAACTTACCTATTCAGACTTGCGCCTATGTCGGTAAGTTACCGGCCTCGGGTAAAATCAATTTCTTCCTTTCCAACGACTTCAAACTATTTCTCACTTCCAAGAGCGAAATTCTCTTCTTCATCGAATGCCGCAATTTTTTTTCCAGCTTCGCCAAATTCAAACGCGATCGCGCTCTCTTACGTTTATACAGAATGAATGTAACGTGAATCTACTCGACCCTCTCGAGGTCCCAGAAAAAATCTAGGGCTCTGCAAGTTTCATAAAAAATTTTCACGATTCTCAAACTCTCTCGAACGATATAATGCCGCGCAATAAATTTCTCCCCGACTAATAATTCCTCTCGCACTAACGTCCACTTATTAACTTATTGGACCAGAGAATTGCGCAACTACGCTCCCGGCGGCAGTTCCAGGTGTACCGAGTTTAATTAAGTACCCCGTACAACCCGTGTATTTACATTGTCAAACATTAAACCCTTGATTAATGGAGAAGCGATAAATTCTTAAAGCGCTGGCTTTGAAATTAGTTGGACGAGAGCCTGAGCGAGAAAGAGAGGGGGAAAGCCTGGAAGACGCTTTCACAGATTCTATTCCCGAGACTCCTTCGTGTACCACGAATCAACCTCGTGAATCAAAATCAAAAGATTTTATTACGATGAAAAAAACATCGAAAAATAAAAAATATCCGTCAATCCACGAGACAGCTGTGGTATTAATTATGACGAATGGGCCCGGATGAATTCTGCATCGCGTATTATTATTCGCGGAATAAAAACTAAAACAAAACACAACGATAATAACACAGGACGTATCCTCGGGGTTGGGACTAATTAATTTCGCGTCGAAATTTTGCGATAATAAGTGAGCAAATGAGACGCGATTCCGGTCGTTTCGTTGACGACACACGTTCGTGAAACATGCCGGTCGCTCGTCGTAAGATTCTCAAAAGCGATCTTGGAATTTGACGATTTTTCTGGAACTTCTTGATATTTCGGCAAAGGTTCCAGCGTGTCGGGGCTAGGGCGCAAGAACGGGGTTGAAGAACAAGTGCTCTGTGAACGTGAAAACTAACGGACGCAGTGGAGACCGAAAGTTACCAAGGGGGTTGAGGAGAAAGAGAAGGGGCCTCGGGGGACCGAGTCTTTCGGTTTACTCCGTTAATTCGCGAGCATGCAAAAGAGACGAAGATGCTCCCGAGAGGACGGCGATTAGTCACGCGAAATCGTCCATCGCGTCTGAACATACGAGGGGCATATGTCGTACCACCTATCTCTCTCTCTTTCTCTCTCGAAATAGAGGAAGATGAGACGAGAGTGAAAAGAGCAAGATGAGCGTAAGTGAGCCTCCGGCTACGAGGTTCTTTCCACTAACCGCCTACTTAATTAAAACAACATTAGTCCGTTCGCATTGAAGTTTCCCAACGTGCTGGGACACTCGAGTTTCCATGATTTTCGTATCGTGGAAATAAACTAAATTACACATTTTACAAATAATCGATAAAAGTTGACAAATTTTTTAATCGTGTGGTTCGATCGTTGTCTTGAGAATTTTTTAATCGCCCATGGATCGTGAATTCAAATGAATATTGGAGGAGATTTGTAAAATTGGCATTAGTATCGAATATTTGAACGTGACTCGAGTGAACTTTGTCGTTTGGAGTTTGCAGCTCTCTCTCTCTCTCTCTCTCTCTCTCTCTCTCTCTCTCTCTCTCTCTCTCTCTCTCTCGTGAGATCTTAGATACAGCAATTTAATTGGTACAAGCCGATGTACCAGAATTGGCAACAGAGCTCTTGGCGTAAATTGCCTCGTAGATAAAGTACTCCGCGAGGCTCGTAAACCACCTTGCTTATTAAATTACGCACGTCCGACGCTCGTTTTACAACTAAACTTTGGCGAACGTTGCCACGATTGACTCACGGTGCCAACGTTATAACCTTCTCGGAATTCGAATCTTCTTTTCTTCCAATTTTCCTCCTATTAACAAAAACTAGTCCGAGAAATTAATTTCACGAAATGATTGATCGCAAGATCGCAATCGATCGTTTAATCGTCTAGTGACATTTTAATTGCTAATTTTGAAATCAATCTTCGACGACTTTGTGTCTCTTGTCGCAACTTGTCTTCGATCTTGGACCACTTAGAAACTCGAACGAGCTTGCGAGCTTTTATCTTTGTTCTCGATTAATTCTCAAATTTATTGGGTTAGTTGATTATTGGCAAGGGACTGAGACTCGGATTTAGATTTACAATTATATTCTTTAGAGTTCTACTATTATCGTTAAATTTATTGTCTAAGTTTTCTGTAACAATTATTTTGTTATTTTATTTCATTTTATGTTATTATATTTTAATTTAATTTAATTATTTAAATTTCAATTATTAAATAGTATTTTCAAAATCAATATTTATATATTAATATTAAAAATTAAATAATAAAAATTAAAATTAATATTAAAAATTTAATAATAAATTTAAATAATAAAAAAATCAATATTTACATTCATTCTCATTAGAACGAATATAAATATTGATTGTGAAATATTGAATTGATTATAAATGTTACATAATGATGTAACATTTATATTTAATTTATAAATCTATCAATCACAAATTTCCTCACGAATTAATTTTTGTTTCAATTTCACCTCCCAAGTTAACTCAGTCATTATTCCTCGTTCGTTCGCACTCGATATCGAATCGCGATTTCATCTAAAACCTTTCATTTCAACCCTGTTAACACATCCAAGAAAACAGCGCCGTCGCATCATCGTCTCAATAAAGATCGTTCGCTTAACGCCCCCGTTTATTCAGACATCTCTCTCGTGGTGTTCGAGCCGGTCGCGCGCTCTATCCTCGGCACATGGCATCGGATCAAAGTCTTTGGCTTTTCGTTGAAGTCGCGAACGCCCGCGCGCATGCGTCTGCTTAATGCGAGTAATGGACTAATGACTCTAGCGTTAGAGACAGCGAGGAGTTCAAGGGAGGAAAGGGGAGTCTCGAGAAGGTCGGAGAGGGGAAAGGGGTGATTATATAAATAGTAAGAAAGAGAGAGAAAGAGAGGGCGAGAGTGCGAGAGTGCGAGACGGGCAAAGGGTATGCCAAGCTCTCGGCACGCTAGTAGCCAATTAAACGCGATACACCGCGGGGACAGTGCCTTACGCTGTTACACCGTGTGTAGCTCGAAGACCGTGACGCGGGCGGACTTTAAGTAGCGAGATTTAGAGACGACAGGTGCCCTGTTTGCTTTTGCTATCGTCCTCTCTCTGTCAATCTCTCTCACTCTATCGCCTTTTCGTTTTCCTCGTTACTGCGAATGAAGATAGAGAGAGAACGCTCAGCGATAGAAAGATGAAGAGAAGCGCGAGAGAGCCTCCTCGAGAATCTTTCTACCTTGATGAGGCACGAGAACCGAGGGGACGCGTTCGATACGCCATTTTGGTTGCGGAAACGGCGAAACGTGTTATTAACAAGCGACGAACGCATTGGGTCTTCCCTTTCGATGTATATAGACAGCACGAAGGAGACGTGCACGTGTTTGAACGATGAACGAGGCATTGTTCCCCATCGAGGATTCATTCCAACGGTTTAATTCACATGAGTATATGGCTTATCAAGCGGCAAATAAAAATATAAAAAAAGAAGAGGAGGAGACCCAGCAACATGATGTGTCACAGGCCGGGAATGGTAATGAGTAGAAATTGCGGGTTGTAACCGACCACTTTATTCCTATTATAATTGTTCGGGATACGAAAAGAAGAAAACAAAAAAAAAAGAATGAATGTGAAAGAAAAAAATTAGCCGTTCGTTACGTCGTCGTTGCGTGTCGCTCGTAGATCTTCCTTTCTTTTTCATCCGCTTGGTTTCCGAGCCACGTGTAAAAGCAACGAGAATCGCGTCTCCTCTGGGTCTCGCTTTGACAAACGAGGGAGAGAAAACTGTCGATAAGACTGTTTCGTTTAGTTTCATGAACGACGGTGTAAAAAAAAACACGTCTTATTAATCCGGTAAGTGTATATTTGTTCGTAACAATGAAACGGGCCTCGTGTGTCATTGCGGTTTTCTACGAGCACCGTCGGCAAAAAAAGTGGGAGGTCGTTGAATACACCGGAAGTAATACGCATCGGACAGAGATACGGTTTGTCGTTACTCGCCATTCGCTAGTGGACGTACAGAGAAAGAGAGCGAGAGAGAGAGAGAGAGAGAGAGAGACAGAATGAAAAAAATTATGACAATTTCAACACATTGCACGACCAGGTGACAGTCATCTGCGAACTCGATTATTATGCGGTCGATCTTCAATGCGGTCTGATCACATCCGTCATCGATCCACTAGCTCCCCCTTCGAGAAAAAAGTTTCCCGTTCGCTCCCAAGCAGAATCATTTTTTTAATTTTTTTCTCGTTTTATCCAACAACCCTCACCCCGGCAATTAAAATTTCATCGAAGGGACATCGTGCATCGATAATCATCATCTAGGATTTCCCTTCACCCCATGTCGTGGACAACACAGACGACAATGTGACAATACCGCGAGATCTTTCGCATAGAAAAAGACGGAAAAAAACAAGATGGCCAGCATATAGAACGAGAGAGCATAGATATTAACAAGAAGAATAAGAAAAAAAGAAAGAAAAATGACCGTCTCCAAGTACGTACTTAGCGAGTTCTTAGAAGATTCAGCGGAGCGTAGCTCCTTCGCGAAAGCTACGTGTCTTCGTCCATCCATAGTTAATGGTTCTCTTTTCTACCATTAACGACAACGACACATACGTATACGAGCCAAGAGAGCAATGTCATGCCAGGAGAGCCGAGCCTGTCGTGTCGTGAGCCCCCTCCCCCCTCCCCCCACCCTCAATCCGCCCCTCAGCGATCGTTACAATAACGCGGATGAGAAACAAAGTCCGACGAGTTTGTCCTTACGGCGCACCTCTCGTTCCAAGAGTACGCACCTTTTTCCCCTGAGCCTCTCCCGGCACCCCTCGACCCCCCTTCGACTGGCCCTTATACACTCCCTCTCCCCTTACTATCTATTTTCTTTTTTTTTCTCATTCTCGTGTATTAAATTCTCTCCTCCTTCCACTCTCTCCTCTTCATCGTCCATGTCGCATATACCATAATATAACTACCACGTATGAATTGCGCGGAAACATTTAATTTCTGGTTCTGCATTCGTACTTACAGAGTCAATGTTATATGTTGGAACTGGCTCGTCTTATCTACCCCAGACATCGACATCGCAGACAACTCCGCGCACACTTTGAAAGCCACGCAAGCGCGGTAACGAGACGCGGGAGAGGGTTAGTGTGTGTGTGTGTGTGAGAGAGTGTGTGTGAGAGAGAGAGAGAGAGGCCAAGTTGTAAATGACTGGCGGTAATTGCACATGTCGAGAGAGTCTCTCATGCCTTCTTCTCGTTTTTCTCGATGTTTGTAGTTCGTTCTTGCTACTTTAAGCCCTCTTCGCCTTCTTACGATAATTGTGCAGGTACTCGGGGTGTACATTTATTAAAGAACTATTTAAGTATGCCATTCCTTGGATTCGAGGTAAGACTTAGCTCGTGTTTTGTTTTATAAATGCATCAAGATAAATTGTGTTTAATCTATGCGCAGGTGTTAAGGTATAGTGATTTTTAATGATGGCTTGGGTATACGGTATAGAAGATGGGGGAAGGTGTGGACATGAGCGATATTGTTGTAAGGGTGGTGTGCAATTTTCATGCGCCTTCGGCTATTTTCTTTTCACCTCGAGTAAATTGTAAATCCTTTGGTAAATTGTTGATTAAGATTGCCTGATTTCAAGATGGATGGGGCCTGAATCCAGAAGATATTCTTGGGGCAGTTTATTTTTGTCATTTTTAAAATACTTTCATATTTATTTTTAGTATTTTGAAATGGGTGAAAATAGTTAAAAATATTTTCTCAGTGATTTTTGAATTTTTGCGACAATGAACAATAATTTGATAATCAGAGAAGATAAATATGTCCATATATGATAGGAAAACGATTTATTAAAAATTTTCGTTTCCAGATTCTTAGAAAAAAACAATTTTTGAAACAATCAGAGAAGATAAATATGTTCATATATGCCAGGAAAACAATTTATTAAAATTTTTGTTTTCAGATTCTTAGAAGAAAAAAAACAATTTTTGACATTTGACATTTTTAACACCTTTGGTAAAATGATGATTAGGCGTGTCTGATTTCAAGATAGATGGAGCCTGGATCCACAAGATATCCTTGGGGCAGTTTATTTTTGTGATTTTTAAAATACTTTCATATTTATTTTTAGTATTTTGCAATGGGTGAAAAAAGTTGAAAATATTTTCTCAGGGATTTTTTATTTTTTGCGACAATGAACAATAATTTGATAATCAGAGAAGATAAATATATTCATATATGCCAGGAAAACAATTTATTAAAAATTTTTGTTTTCCGATTCTTAGAAAAAAAGAATAATTTTTGACATTTGACATTTTTAACGCCTTTGGTAAATTGTTGATTAGGCGTGTCTGATTTCAAGATGGATGGGACCTTGATCCACAAAATATTCTTTGGACAGTCTACTTCTGGCATTTTAAAACACTACAAGTAAATATTAAATAGGTGAAAAAAGATGAAAATATTTGTTTCATGATTTTTCAATTTTTTCGATAATTAACAACAATTTTTTAGTCAGAGAACCTAAATACGTCAATATCCGCCAGAAAAACGATACATTTTTAATTTATAGTTTTCAACTTAAAAAAGAAAAGAACAATTTTTGAAATTTCTTTTTCTTTTGTTTTCTCTAAATTCGTAGTACACCATTGGGGAATTCATCGAGCCAAGTGCCAACCCCTCATCCCCGTAAGAATCATTTCGTTTTCACGGTGTCCGTTGAAGGCTCTATCCCACTCGTAGGCCGGAAACCTCGAGCCCATTATACGGCTCTGGTCCGGATCGTATCGTTATTTTTCCAAACGGCAAACCTCCACCCTCGCTGAGTCGGAGGGTGTGAAGCACCTTTTTTTCGGCGTTAAAAGTCACGCCTACGTATTCTCCCGACAGCTGTGACACGTGAGATCTGAAATATCAATTAAGTACCAACCAATACCTAGAATTTGATCGTGATTATGATCGATGATCGAGGTCGATCGTTGATTCGCCTCAAACCCAAAATCGTATCCGGTGAATCGAATTACCCCTCGCAAACCATCGCACATACCCCCGTATTGGAATTGTTCGTGCTCGCCATAAGAACTCCGTGTGCTTCGTCTCTCGATAGGCGTATAATCGAACCGGAGGCAGGTATTCCCGCATCGAGAGCACGTTTGTACCGTTGTAAGAAACCCATCAATGGCTGATGAGCGAGCGAGCGATTATTATTTACCTCTTTTTTTTCTTCCCCAACGTCCATTATAAACGATCGATCTGTATGTGCGCGCAACTTGGAACAAAGGAAACTCCTATCCCTCGGCAATCCTACAAAATGGCGGTTGCAGACGGCAACTGTTAGAAACCCTTGCGGATTTCGTATTACACGTTACGGTAGACATGCGGCAGGTGCCCCGACGAACACGAAGAAACGCGTTTTCTATTATCTTCTAGCACAAGAGAGAGAGAGAGAGAGAGAGAGAGAGGGGGGGGGAGAGAAAGAAGGCGCTCGACTAGCAATCGTTTCAATTTACGTTTAAACGCTTCTTCGCGGCAATGCCCGGTCCCGCGTAACTTTTAGTTCAGTTACGTTGATAATAACCGCGCACAGGTGGTTTAATGTTGTACACGCGAACGTGTTTCACCACTGCGAAAGTTCGCGAAACCCCCGTCGCCGACTCCCTACTTAGTTCTGACCCCGTACGATATTTCAAAAGTTTCATAAACTTCGAACGCTTAACTTTCTAGACGTTACTTCGAGGTCTACTCGTTGTCTAGAAAAGACGGTTGAAAAGAAAACTACCTTTGCTAAAGGGGTAGTTTCTTTTTAACACAGTTCTCGATCGACTAGTAAAATTATTCTCGTTCCTCGTTTCGCGATATTATATTAATCTTCTTTTTCAACAATAGCCGTAAGTAACTCGTTGCGAAACTCGTCAGTACCGAGTGTCCCTCTTCATCGTCCCTTAACTACTCGTAGCCGCGTCGTAACGCTTTTATATGCGGCTTTTGCATACGCTGACGTCTCGTTGAGTGCGACTCATTATCACGTACTTAGCGTTTATTTAATGCCAATGCAGTCATCGAGTATTTCGCCGAGCTGAAACGACGAGTTTCTTGAAGAACGGATAAAAAAAAACAAATATATTCAAAATTTGTTAATATTTTGATAATTTTTGTCTCTCAATGATTGCGCAGCGAGTCAATGCAGCCATCGACAGCTTTGTTTTTTAAATCAAATTTTTGTTAATATTTTGATCATTTTTGTCTCTCAAAGCTTGCGCAGTGACTCAATGCAGTCATCGAGGGCTTTATCGAGTTGAAACGACGAGTTTCTTGAAGAACGGTTAATAAAAAAAACAAAAAAATCAAATTTTTGTTCACACTATGATTATTTTCGTCTCTCAACGCTTGTGCAGTGATTCAATGCAGTCATCGAGGGCTCTGTCGAGTTGAATCGGCGAGTTTCTTGACAAGGGAATACAAAAAAAAAATTTTTAAATCAAATTTTTGTTAATATTTTGATCATTTTTGTCTCTCAAAGCTTGCGCAGTGACTCAATGCAGTCATCGAGGG
>JAPYZT010006502.1:0-12922 GCA_030522965.1 Tryphoninae sp. A BG-2022a | reverse complement strand
CGCTACGACCCCAGCATCAGTGAATGTGTGCACACAGACATTGGACAGCGCCACGGTGGTTGGGGTCAGCACTAAGCGGAACAGTACCCCGAGCATGGCGAGCATGGCTCAACACTGGGGTGCGAGCCAGCGTGCGCTACGACCCCAGCGTCAGTGTATGCGTGCACACAGATATTGTACAGTGCCGCGGTGGTTGGGGTCAGCACTAAGCGGACCCCAAGCCAAGAGCGCCCATAAGGCCTGTTGTTCCATATACATCTATGTTCTCTGCTCTAGGCTCCATGATAGAGGCGTTGTGGAGAAGCCATGATGTTTCCTATTTTGAATCTACCGGCATTCGGACCGACGCATATTACTTTACAAACTTCCTTTGTGATGTAGGTTTGTTTTTGTTAGTCTCAGAATCTTTCTCCTCGGTGTGAGTTCTTATAGAACGAATGTTTATAATTACCGTAATGGATTGGGTGAGCGTTTATTACCTTTAGTTATACTTTTCACGGATATCAAAGAAATTAATAAGATACCGACATATCAATAGCGACTCCCGCGATCGAGGACATTCGAAGGGCAGATCGATAAACGCTTTCAAATGTTTTGTGTATTACGCTTTTTTGGTTAATACGCGCTTCCATTTCCAAGATTACAAAAATTATGGTAAACAGAAATATTCCAGCTCCCAGTTATGAGAGACAAAATTAATGGAACAAGTTTCATACCTGATAAACGACGATATACATATATTCGATTTGGGACGTAACCGCACATCTGACATCGCTACAATGACGATTCGACCGTAGCTACGAAGTTTGGGCATTCGCTAATTCTAACTGCTCCTCGGGCAAATGTGTTGAAAATAAAAGGGTTGAAGGTTAACGGTTTATTTTATACGATGTGTTTCAGACGAAAAACCGCTTCGAATGTAGAAGATGACATCCATGCCGGAAGATGTCGAGAAGACGACGGCTGTTGAGAGAGATTCTGCTCAGGAAGCTAACGCGGCGGATAATGGCGGTAAAACGAGTCGCAAACTCACTGTTTTGGAATCTCATGGTTATGCACTTGGAAGGACCATTGGAGCTGGTTCGTATGCAACGGTCAAAGTGAGTCGATAACATCACGTTTGTACATAAATTATCGCCAAATCGTGATTTCATCATTGACCGGAAATATTTCACCGGTCATTTATACTATAATAAGTATAATTTTTGATAAATAAATAATTTCTGAGATGCCACTAATCAGTAATTTGATTATTTGTTAACAAATTCGTTATTTGATCAAATAATAATCAATTTATCGATCACTTTCACAATAAGAATTTAAATATATTTCAAAAATTATTTTTATAATAAAATACTGTGATTTTGTCAATAAGCAATAATCTAATCAATGTAAATTTTCGAAATTTCTGGCATGTGCTCTAATTGGGAAATTTTGTCAATGTTTGCAGATAGCAAATTCCGATCGACATGAATGTCAGGTAGCGGTGAAGATAGTATCAAAGTTTCAAGCACCGGAGGATTATCTTAGAAAATTTTTGCCACGTGAGATAGAAGTTGTCAAGGGTCTTAAGCATCCTCATTTGATTCGTTTTTTGCAAGCGATTGAGACGACACACCGGTTAGTTCGATTCTTTTCTCATTCACTAATTTCTTAATTCCCATTGCGTTATCACAACTTGTACCAAATATTGGAACTCCAAAAATCCCTTATGCCTCAAGAGTTTACATCATTATGGAGTATGCGATTAACGGAAGTTTGCTGGATATTATTTGTCGCGATACTTTTATCGATGAGACGAGAAGCCGTCGTTGGTTCAGGCAGCTCGTCGACGCTGTAGATTATTGTCACGAATGTGGAGTCGTCCACAGGTATCAAAAGACAGCAATTCTTGTAAAATTTTCTAAGGAATTTAAATCCATTTCACAATTAGAAGAAAATAAACACAAGTCTTACAATGTTTTATTATCTATTTTAATCGCAAAACAAATTCTCTGGTACACTGTTTCTCATGCATTCCTGGTTGATAAAAAATGTGCCGACTTATTGTAAAAAAAATTATTACAGGGACATCAAGTGCGAAAATCTACTCATGGACGAAGGGTACAATGTTAAATTGTCGGATTTTGGTTTTGCACGTGGAAACATGAAACCTAAAAATGGAGTTGCTACGTTGAGTGAAACTTTTTGTGGCAGTTACGCATACGCGTCCCCGGAAATATTGCGCGGTATTCCATATCAGCCACAATTGTCGGATGTTTGGTCATTGGGAGTCGTCCTATATGCAATGGTTTTTGGTCGTTTGCCCTTTGACGAAACCAACTTTGCCCAACTATTAAAGGTATCCAGGTATAAGAAATTAAACGGAATAGACACTGTGCAAGTCGTTCATCGCATCATTCTGTAGTCAGGAGTTCATTGAAATAGATTTTAGTTTAAAAACAGATTCAATTTTTTTATCAATACAATATTTTACTTACTAATCGCAATTTTGAACAACAAACATCCAATCACTGAATACAAAATTTCCAGCAGTATTAAAAATGTTTTCAAGCGGTTTTTGATATTACTGCACTTGGTTAATTCGTTTCACTACGTGAAATATCTTTGTAAAAATATTTCCTTTTCCTTTTCCCAAAAAAGTTACTTTATCCAATTAGTTTTTCCCGCTTATTTTTCCTGGCATGCGTAGCAAGTTCAGAACAAAGTTACCTTCCCAAAAATACCGAAGGTATCGGCCGCTTGTCGTTCACTGATAATGCGTATATTAACGCCTCAAAGATCGCGTCTAAGAATCTCGGGTATACGCGCCGATTCGTGGCTCGCCGTGCCTGTTACCGAGGCGCAAACATCGACGATGGACAAATCTTGGGTTCGTTTTCTCCGTAAATAATAATAAGAAGAAAAAGATAAATACTTATTTACTTCGGCGCGTTTTTAACGTTTATTGCACGACAAAATATTTCTATTTTTGTTATTTCAATCAGGAGAGTTTGCACGCGGGAACAGCGATTGCGAATGAACTGAGTGCCCTTAACGATCAAGTTCTCATGCCGAGTCCTCCTCTGTTGCCTGGCCCCGAACAAATGACCGTCAAACAACAGAAAAACGTTCGAGCGTCGTTCGAACCGAATACAAAATTCACAGATTCTGGTGAAAGAGAAAATACAGTTTCTCCAAATGATGACAAAACCGACGAACATGTGCCGAGCACCACGAGAAAAAATAGCTCGAAGGATAACTAGACGTGATATAAACATGCAACTATACCCTCGCAGAATTTCTTTAGAATATTAATCTCAAAATTAGAAATCCCTGAGTGTTACGACTAATCCTTCATTGTCTTCCCATCGGATAAATGCATTTAAACAAAAACTATGGAAGGAACTCGTTTTTATATTGATTAATCTTTGTCTCGTTTGATTGAATGTTTCCATCAGAATAACGTCCTTTGCTTAGCGATGAGGAGTATTATCATTGTACCGATTACGAATAGTCCAGGACCGGTTACTTTGTGAAGATCGCTGCACTCTGCTGAAAAAAATAATGCAATTATCTATCGGTCACGGTTGTAATACAAAACGATAAAGATTCATGTGCAAATAACATTATTGTCTAAACGTCTTAAGAACGATGATATGGATTTTTCAATCGGCAATCATTACCCTCTTCATCGTCCGATGTTTCCCAGCCCAAACTTCTCTCGATTCCTTTTTTCCATTGACAATATAAGATATCTCGTTCTAGAAAGAAGAAAGTTATTCACGTAAATTATTCAAAATTTATTGTTTTTTCGTCGATGCAACGGATAGTTTCTTTTCACGATTGTTACCATTTTCCGTAATCGATGGCATGAACGTATCACTTGGCACAGCAACGTCTACTTTCAGATCCCATTTTCTAATACCCTCCGCACTTCCAGCTGCTATCGCAACTCCAAGCGCGGTTGTTTCAGACATAAGTGGCCTGACTTCCTTGTTAAATTGTGACATCAAATTCATATTCGTGATTTACAATTCACGTATGTAAAGAATTCAAATTAGCTTTTTTCTAATCTCCTTACCCACTGGTATTCCACATATGTCCGTTTGCATTTGCATGAGTAAATTATTGATCGTCATTCCACCGTCGACCAAAAGCTTCGATAGCACCAATCCTGTGTCCTCAGTCATAGCCTCGAGAATGTCACGAGTTTGAAAGCATATTGCTTGCATTGCTGCTTTCACGATATGCTCGGTTGTCGTGTCTTCCGTTATCCCGCAAATAACACTGATAGAGATATCACAATTTGAGAGTCGGTAGCTTCTTGCATATGCGTTAGTGCCGCACTATTTCCACTTATATGTTTCATAGTTTCAAATCTTACACGAAAATGTGCTCGTTCTACATTAATTTTCTTAAATTGCAATGAAAATAGAAAATAAATTTTACAAGACTTCATTATTTCCTATTTCTTTGACCTCCAAATATTAATTTTTGTTCGAACAAGGTCTTTTAAAAATATTTTCTTTATCATACGTCGTTTTTGCGGTCTTTCGAAGTAACCGTTAAAGGTATGAAAGATTCCCGACTTGGTAACTCACCTTCGTGCATCTTTGCGCCAGTACGGGGCATACAATCCGGCAAACGCAGGTACAAAAGTCACGCGATTATCGCTGGACATTTTTTCAACCATGGACTCGCAATCTTTGACATCCGAGAGCATACCGAGATTTTCCTTCAACCATTGCATAACAGCTCCGGCTATTGCCACAGAACCTTCGAGAGCATACGTTGGTGGATTCTGTGCACCCAATTGATATGCGACAGTTGTAAGTAAACCGTGCGATGAGTCGACAATCTGTGAGACGGTAAAAGAGCACAATGTATAATTTCATGAAAACAACAGTTGAAGTTCAATTTTTCACGAGCACAGCTTTTCATTTAGAGTATTATAATCGCTCATAATAAAAGATAGACATACCGCTGTGCCGGTATTGTAAAGTAGAAAACATCCAGTTCCATAAGTACTTTTCGCTTGGCCTTTTTGCATGCACATTTGTCCCACCAGTGCAGCCTGCTGATCGCCGAGACACTGCAACGAGCGTCTGTTATTTATTTACACGGAAAATTCGTTTCTCAAAATTTCGTTTCACTGTTAAATAACAATTTCTAAAATCGTTGTAATGGGAATGAGAAAGAAATTTGCAATCATACATACTCCTGATATTGGAACACCTCGAAGCATTCCATCATACACGTGTCCGTAAATTTCCGAGGAGCTCCGTATCCGAGGCAATATTTCGATTGGTATGTTGAAAAATTTTAATAAAGTTTTGTCCCATCGCAGAGTCGTTATATTCATGAGCATAGTGCGCGAGGCATTTGTGACGTCTGTACAGTGAGCACCACCATTAATTCCTCCGGTTAGATTCTATAATGTTATCCCTTATTTCAGATATATTGAAATTTCTAATTTTTTCTCAATATTGTTAATCCATGAAAAGATACAAACCCAGATGAGCCAGGAATCTATAGTCCCGAACATGCATCTTTTGTTTGATGTGGCATTTTGAACTTTTGGCTCGTTCTCCAAAAGCCATTTGAGCTTTAGAGCACTGAAGTATGGGCTTATTGGCAGTCCACAGAGCGGTTTGAGGTAGTTTTTATTCTGATTTCGAATTTTGCTGAGTATATCGTCGACTATAGAAGTAGTTCGCATGTCCATCCAAACTGAAAATTGTCCAAAAGATAAAAATCTTCTACTAATACTTTGATACGAATAAAATCTTCTACTAACACTTTGATAAGAGTAAAATCTTCTACTAATACTACAATATGGGTATGACACTATCATGAGAAAATTAATAATATAAGAATATTATGAGTACGATAGTCGTGCGAGAATGTTCTAAATACAAGATTGGTACATGAACATTATAGACATCCAACTCGTATGAATGCAACAGTTAGATTTCATATAAGTATATTATAAGCAACTAAAAGCTATGATGATATGACCATCGAACTATTATTATAACTACAAGAGTACCGAGAAGATAATATGATAAAGCATGTCATAACTTCGAACATATCAGTAATATAGTACGAATACAAGATAGTTCCTCAAAGACAATTGGTGCTGTACACAAGTGGCTTTTATTGATTTTGGCCTTACCAATGGCATTATATAACGGTTCTCCAGTAACAGAATCCCAGACAACAGTAGTTTCTCTCTGATTTGTAACTCCTATAGCGACAATGTCCGAGTGATCTATAGTCAATTGTTGAAGATTGTGAACCGTTTGACTTAAACATTCTTTGACAGCGTTCAATATTTCCATAGGATCCTGTTCGACCCATCCTTCCCTTGGATAAGTCTGCGATATCGGTACTTGATGATAGGTCAATACTTCTGCGGTATTTGCAGCAAATACCTAACAATAATTACAATCATTGTTATTATACATTTACTCTCCTGTTTTATTGATTTTCTTTTTCATATTAATAATAACACACACACGTCATTTGTCTCCCATCTACAGTTTACATATTTTCTATTATTATATTCACCGAAGCGAAAGAGGTTTTCAGAGTAAGATATAAATGAACGTACGAGAAATCTTGCGCTACTCGTCCCTTCGTCAATAGCACCGACGAGTGGACCGTATCTGTTCATTGATTCATTCTTGTTCATTTGACAGAGTATCGAAGGAGAAACGTACAACGAGAGTATTGAATATTCGTGACTGTGTGTGCGTGTAGTCGAACCGGTTGACTCGACAATGAGACAATGGGCGCACGTGAAACACGTTATTTATTTCTCATGCACCGTAACCAATATGTCCAAATTATTTTATCTTTATTAATTTATTCCGATGATATCACTCGCGTTCCTCGAACTCGATCAACGAACGAGACATAATCGTATTAACGTCGAGATACCCGTGCTTACTGTGCGTCGCTTGGACGCTGCACGCTCTCGGCACCGATTGAGTCGTCTGCTAGAATTACACGGCCATATAGATATATCACACCGACGCTGCTGACGGGCACAGCTGTCGGCGCAGCAGCACAGGCTCGTAAGCGTGTATCTTTGTTGAAGCGAATGGAAATTATTACGTATGGAAATATCTGTCTCTCGCTTATCGACGGTCGATAAAATTCCTGGGATACGGTAAGTGCGATTAGAATTCTTAGGTTATCGACTAACGACAAGAATAACTTGGGAGACCCTCTTTAGCAATTTCCACACGAATAAATAAAAAGATTAGGAATACGGCTGAAAAAATTCGAAATTTTTCAGAGTTAGGGAAATTTATTTACGGGTTATTTTTTATCAACTATTTTATTTATGTAAACAAAAATATGATGCAGTAGTAAGACCTGTAATTACTAATACCCGCGTAGGTAAATTAAACAATAATAATTATCATAATTTTAATAAAAAATAAATATATTTTTAAATCAGTTCAACTATTTTTATATCGGTTATTTTTTATCAACTATTTTATTACTAATGCGAAATTAATTATAAACAAAAATATGATCCGGTAGCAAGACCTGTAATTACAATAATAATTATCATAATTTTAATAAAAAATAAAAATATTTTCAAATCATTCCAACTATATTTATATCGGTTATTTTTTATCAACTATTTTATTACTAATGCGAAATTAATTATAAACAAAAATATGATCCAGTAGCTAGACCTGAAATGATTAATACCCACGCAGTTAAATTAAACAATAACGATTATTATAAACTTAATAAAAAATAAAAATATTTTTAAATCATTCAGACTCTATTTATATCGGTTATTTTTTATCAACTATTTTATTACTAATGCGAAATTAATTATAAACAAAAACGTGATGTAGTAGCAAGACCTGTAATTACTAATACCGACGCAGGTAAATTAAACAATAATAATTAGCATAATTTTAATAAAAAATAAAAATATTTTTAAATCATTCCAACTATATTTATATCAGTTATTTTTGATCAACTATTTTATTACTAATGCGAAATTAATTATAAACAAAAATATGATGCAGTAGTAACACCTGTAATTATTAATACCCGCGCAGGTAAATTAAACAATAATAATTATCATAATTTTAATAAAAAATAAAAATATTTTTAAATCATTCCAACTATATTTATATTGATATTTATATAGATTATTTTTTATCAACTATTTTATAACTAATACTAAATCAATTATAAACAAAAATATGATGCAGTAGCAAGACCTGTAATTACTAATACCCACACAGGTAAAGTAAACAATAATCATTATTATAAATGTAAACAAAATAAACATATTTTTTAATCGTTCCAACTATATTTATATCGAGTATTCAACATTATTTTAAACGACGAAAATAACTTTACCGAGCCCGAAATTATAAAAAATTCTATTATATTAATAAATCGATAATATTTTCTTTTTGTCTTTAACGTTACGGCGCCTTCGAGTAAACGACAAGCGCCAGAAACGCATCCAAAGGACTACCGACTTTGAAGAGGGCTTAAATTTTCAACCCCTCGCGACTTAGTTCGACGAGACGCGAGAGCACGTCGCGTTCTCTCGTGCTCTCGAAGAACCGCGATCCTGCTCTTTTCGTCACTTCCCTTTGACATCGCCTTTTACGCAACGACAAGTTACGCGAGTATATACTCATTGTTTAAGGACAAATTGAATTTACTCTTCTTTCTCTCCCTCCCTCTCTTTCTCCCTCACCCTTCCTCTCGTAAAAGTATATTAAAGCTCTCTCTCCATACAAATTTATGATGCAATATCGCCAATTAAATTAATCAATCAAAAATGTATTAATTAACAAATTTACAAGAAAGTAAAAAAAAATTGTTTTCGCCCAATTTGCAATTTATTAAATCAAATTGTCACTCGATTAAAAAATAACCGGATAATATTTATTTTCAACTTAATAAAAATATGAAATATGAATTTTCATAAAATACAAAATATTCGATCGTACGTAAACGAATTTGTTTATTCATTTCACTCGTTAATTAATTTGAGCCCGACGAATATGTTCGGATTAATTTTAAAAACGCGAACGAATTACATAATACGCCACGATTTGATGGAATTAATTCAAAAAGCTTTGGAAAAAGTGAATACGTATTTGGGGAAAATAATTCGAAGACCTGTCAATTTATTGATGTAATTTTTCTTTTTGCATTCGGAGGACTCGACGAGCCGCTTTATGAATGTACCGACAGTCCAATGGCTACCGCGTTGGTCGTTGGGGGGGTATCTATTGATTTTTAGATAGCACGAGGTTGCGCGGGTGAGAGGGTAGTGATGTGAGGGGGTGAGAGAGAGAGAGAGAGGCGAAGAGAGGGTGAGAAAGAGGGAGAGAGGGGGGAGGAAGAGAGAGAGAGAGAGAGAGAGAGAGAGAGGATGCAATGGTGTGCAGGTCCATGGCGGATTTTCTGACCACTCTAGCAAACAGCATCGCGAAATTCCACAATCCCTTCTATATTTTCATTAAGAAATAATAAAAAACAAAAAAAAAACGATTATTAACAATTCTCCAAAAATATTGATCATTTTTCTTTAATCAAATTAATTCGAACGATGAAACATTCTATTTTTATGCCAGGTCCATTTTCATTATGGTTTTATAATGATTTTTAATTATTTCGTTGTTAAATTTAAAAAAAATGAAAGTTTGTCATTTTTTGGTAAGATACAAAAAATGGAAAAATTGTCGGCGATAAAAGGAGAGTCGCGTTGTATCGTTGTAGATTCGCGAATGAAGTCTCTTTTTCGAAGATTTTTCTTGCAGCTTGGTTTTCTTTTTGTTTTTTAACGTGGAGAAGGGCGAAAGGTCCGATAATCCTCGAGTACGTGAGAGGAAAACTCAATTTTATCACGAGGGTTGGTTGTTCGTCTCTCTCTCTCTCACTCACTCTCGGTCTTCATTCTGGCCCGTACGATTCGTGCATATACCTCGTACAGAGTTCTCCGATATAGTGTGGTATATCGATGTTCATGGAGCTTGTGTATAACCAGCAACGCTGCTGTGGCCCGATGAAAAATGCTTGGGGATTTTCCAGATCGTCTCTCATATCTCGAAATTGATAAACCGTCGAGGAATTCTCAAAGGGTCATTTTATTCCTTTCTTTATTTTTTCTTATATATATATATATATATATTTGTAGGAAGGAAAACAAGGGATAGACAATCGAACGGATGGACAGATTGGTCAAGAGGACAAGAGAAAAGAAATCGGAACGATAAACCAGAGTGGAAGAGAGGACACTGATAAGCACAGATGCTCATAACGAGTGCTAAGATACAGATTAAGATTTTCTGTTATCAAAATGTTATTTTTCATATTTATTAATAAATTTACTTTAATTATATAATTAATGCAATATACAGGGTGGCCCACATAACTTTTAACAGCTGAATATTTCGGAAATTATTTGTCCAATGAAAAAGTTGTTCATGAGAAAGTTTTATGCTTTCGAGGACCTTTTGTAGTTAGAAAGGTCCCTCGAAAGCATGAAACTTTCTCATGAACACATTTGTGATTGGACAAATAGTTTCCGAAATATTCAGCTGTTAAGAGTTTTATGTGAGCCACGCTGTATATGTAGAGGGAGAGAATTTCTTGTTAATTTTTATGGTGAAATCTCGGTAAAAATTACATTAAAAACTCGAATCCGGTGATAAATGTGCAAACAGTTTAAAATTGACGCTAATTTCGAATTTTTACTTTCAGGCACGTACAAATGTTAACACGTAGCGCAATTTTTACCGACCCTATACAGAGCTCACGAATTACGGCCTGGCGACCTAGCCCTAACTGTTTTTACTGTGAAGAACGTAAAAATTCTGGCGAACGCACGGAAAATTTTGGCTTCCTTTTTTCAATTTTCAAGACAAATGCGCAATTTCTCAATGTGCACCGTACACTTTCATTCGTATCGGCCCTTTTTTCAACTTATTATAGTAATGTTTACGTTTCACGAAAAATTTACTGTTAATTTCAGTAAAAATTCTTGAAAATATTTTTAATTTCTCTCACGCAACGGTAAATTTTTACTCGTTTCCATTAAATTGTATAAATTATTTCCTAAAAACCTGAAGAATTGTACACGTCATTCGGTTACTGTGATTTTACAGAAAAAATTACTTAAAAATTCTTTCCGTGTATATTCATCGTTTAGCCACCTTGTGATAAATTGTACGAGCCTCTATTTACAAACACTCGATCAAACTATCAAAAACGAATCAAAATCTTTCCAAAAGTATTGAAACATTTTCATTGTCAATGAACGACCTTGCGACGATTATGTGAGAATTTTTCGTTTAGGATTAAAAAATAAAAGCCAACGCGAATAAAAAAGAATTTGTAAAATTAGAAAAAAAAACAAATAATTTGTCATCTGGGAAAAGTTTGCAAAAAAATAAAAGAAAAATATAGCCGCATATTTTCGGGAAGGTTAATGAGTGAATAAAATTTCGATCGATATGGGAAAGAAGTGTCGAGATAGCGACGAGATCAGGAGATAACTATCGTAGTATCGCGATTTGAGAACCACCGCTTTAAAGCTCCACTTATCGAGCGCCTAGTTGGTATGATAATGTAATAAAATAAATGGATCCTACTTCTCAAGAGCAGAGGGAGAAGCAAAGAGAGAGAGAGACACGAAGAAGAAAAAGAAGAAGAAGGAGATGAAGGGAGAGGGAGACACTGACAGCGAGAGAGAGAGAGAGAGAGAGAGAGAAAGAGCGTGGGAGGGAGGGGGTGGGGGGTTAACACTCACCTTTTAGCCATTACCGTTTCCTCCCCTCCGTTTTCTTATTTTTTTTACCTACGTCCTCGCTCGCCAACTTCCATTCGCTCTTCCTTCACAATTCCCTTTCTTCTTCCATGAAAACCAACATATCCAAACCGTATGAGAAATGTGCGCACCAAGGTAAAGTAAGATTCGCGACGGTACCGAGGATCGAGAATATCGTCCAACCGTGAATCCTCGTAGTGTAGAAAACAGGCAAGAGTCTTCTCGAGTTTCCTACTACTACCGTAGCATCGTCAATCCCAGCGGCTTACCTCCAAAAGCGAAATACAACAAGTCCCGACGCCATTGCTAAGTTACCCTGCGCGACGAAGACAGAGTAAAGAGAGAGAGAGAGGGAGAGAGAGAGAGAGCTTTCGCTCTTTGTCTATATGGCTATAGCTAGGAAAAGGGAATATAAAGGGAAGAATGATATACAGATATATAGTAAAAGCACGAAGGCGCGAGAGGATGAGGGTTAGAGAGGACGAAGGGACAAGAGAGGGTGAAGATTTGGTCGAAGGTGTGTGCGAGTGTTTGGGAGTGAGAGGGGAAATTCCTGGCACACGAGGATGAGGGTCGAGGGGGTAAGGTTCCGGGTTTTGGAACGAGAAGGGATGATTGAGGCTGAGAGAAAGAGAGAGAGAGAGAGAGAGAGAGAGAGAGTTGAGCCCGATCGAGGGTGGAGGTCGGAAAACTCCGCCTCCTGACCGGGAGTACCGCAAAACCGAGTCAATACTACGACTGTCCTGGTGGCATCCTTGCTCTGCTATCGCATCTCCCGACCCCGGCGGCACACCATCTCACCCCGTTCAACCCCTTTCCCACTCGACCTCATCCCTTCCACTAGCTCTACCATCATGCCGCGAATCGCGACGACGACCACGACAACGACGACCAAGCCTACGTCGTACTATCGAAATTCATTACTCCCGATTCCTACGCTATTTATCTTTATCGCCGCTTGATATCGGCACAATCGCATCGAGAAACCAAATTGCAAATTGATTTGCCATCCTTTCTTTCATTTTTTTTTGTTTTCAAATAGTTCGAACGCTTTTCTTGTTTTTTGTTCTATGAAATAAGGAGAATGGAGATTTGTCTCTCGACAATCGAAAT
>JAPYZT010006498.1:0-10928 GCA_030522965.1 Tryphoninae sp. A BG-2022a | reverse complement strand
GTTCCTGTTTTTATGGAATATTTCATGAAAGGACAAAACGATCCACGGAACTAAGTTTTCCTAAATTTCCTTATTTCCTCTGAAAGAAAAAAACAAAAAAGAAATTAGTAAAACAGACACAGAGAATTAAAAAAGAAGATTTTTGATGATAGTTTTTTATTACCAAAAATCTGATTAATTCCCAATCAAAAATGACGATTTAATTAATAACAATTAAATTAATTATCGAACGAAGACAATCTCTTATGAGTCGTCCTTAAATTCCTTGAATATTTCAAGAAAGGACAAACTGTTGATAAAAAAACAGACTTTACCTTTTTTTTAAAGTTGATCTATTTGGACAATCCGGAAAAAGTTGGAACGCCCTTGTGTATCTCGGGTGAAGAATATTGTAGGGTTTCCGTTTGGAAGTGTGTGAAATCCAGGGTAGACGCAATTAGACGTTTTCCCCAGTAAGGGAGAAGCCTGTAACCGCGATATTGGCGTCGACATTTTTTCTCTGTGTTTGCGTGGGTGTGGGTGGATAGGCGTTGGTACAACCAAAGTGCAAAATGAACTAGCGTGCTATTTTCAAATGTCACTTTTCCGATGCCCGAGCGTGCAGAGGTTGGTGGGGTCGTGGCGTAGCCCTACTAGTTTTATACTTTTGCGCAATTCTATTATAAAACACATGTTTCTAACCGTGAAAACGAGATTTTCGCTAATCTTCTATTTACATACGATTACTGGTTTCATTATATTAATTATAATATATTAAAATATATTAATATATATCATATATTATATATTAATAATTATTATATAATTATAATACAGTTGTATATTATAATTATATTATAATTAATCATTATTATATAATTATCATATATTAATATATAATATATAATATATTAATAATAATAGTATATTATAGTATTTATAATTATTGTATTATATTATATCATATTTTATTTTATTTACATATTATAATAATATATTAATATATTACATTATATTATATTTATATAATAATATATTAATATTATAATATTAATATATTATATTATATTCTATTATATTATATTATATTATATTATATTATATTATATTATATTATTATAACATATTAATATCGTTAATGAATTTTAATTTTTTGACTTCCAGCGAGGTGGATCGATACGCGAAAGTTGCATGGAAAGACGTGAGGGTCGGAGATCTGGTACATCTTTCGAACAACGAGATCGTCCCTGCTGATCTCCTTTTATTACGTAGCAGCGATCCTCAGGGTAATGCATTTTTGGACACGTGCAATTTGGATGGCGAGACGAATTTGAAACAGCGTCAAGTGGTTCGAGGATTCCTGGATCTTCAGGAGTCGTTTCAGCCGTCAAAGTTTCGTTCGGTCGTCGAGGTCGATCGACCCAGTACGAAAATTTATAGGTCAGTATCCCGTATAGACATTTGTACACTAACCGCGCGAAGCGCTTCTCCGTTTGGCCCCTGCACACACAAACACACACACACATACACACACACACACACATATGTAAATAGACAGCCACACGAGGATTCAATACCCTCGTACATGTTGAATTAAATATCATATCGCTGAATCAACTCTCATCAAGATACAACGAAACGCAAGGAAACGTCCCTTCGAGAATCGCTCCAACATCATTTTGCTTATTTTTCCTGGATGAATTATTTATCGTTTCGTCCAGTTGCTCGCCAAGGGTTTCATCAAATAACGAGGAATAATCGATTTTTATTCCTAGGTTTTACGGGGCAGTCGTGCATCCTAACGGCGGAAGAGTACCGGTCACGACAGAGAATCTGTTGCTGCGAGAATGCCTGTTGAAAAACACGGATTTTATCGAGGGTATTGTCGTCTATTCGGGCCACGAGACAAAGGCCATGCTAAACAACGGTGGACCGAGATACAAGGTAAAGTAACAAGTTTTATTGTTTTTATAATTGATAGTCATTGTGATTGATTATACTAGATTTCTTCTGGATTTTAATATCGTTTATTTCTTCACAGCGTTCCCGACTTGAGAGACAAATGAATTTGGACATTGTCTGGTGCGTTGTGATTCTGATAGTTCTTTGCATAGTTGGAGCAATCGGTTGCAAAATGTGGCTATCGACTTACTCGTCGACCAACCCTGTGCCATTTCTTCCCACGATGCAAGATCCGAGCTACGAGGGTATGCTGACCTTCTGGACATTCGTCATTATACTTCAAGTTATGATACCGCTCAGTCTCTACGTTACTTTAGAAATGGCTAAAGTTGGCCAGGTTTATCACATTGGTAACGACTTGGCTCTGTACGATTCCGAGACTGATCGTCGTGCCGAGTGTCGAGCTTTGAACATCACCGAGGAACTGGGACAGGTAAGGACAGAGACAAATGTCAAAGTGTTCAACGAGACGAAGAAATGCTAATCTCTGTTTGATACAAATCTTCTTCTTTTTATGGTAGATACAATATGTTTTCTCGGACAAAACTGGGACATTGACGGAGAATAAAATGGTGTTCAGAAGATGTGCTGTAGGTGGTCAAGATTATGCACATACTGGAGAAAACGAGAATCTTGTGCCATGCGTTAGATTGAAGGAAGACTTACTCATCGGTACGGCTCGCCATCGCTTACAAGAGTTTCTCGTTTTACTCGCTATATGCAACACGGTCGTCGTTAGTACGCATCCTCATCACGATATTATGAATTCGAGCGGCGTCATCGAGGAGCCACGAAAGAACGGTATTGCCGTAATGAGGTGAGTGATCCGAGAAGTCGTATATGTGCTTCGATGCCTCGACCTAACGATATTTTATTTTAATATTCTCACTAGGTATACGAGATTGTCCGAGTCCCGAAGTACGACGCCTCCTCCAACGACCGGTGGGGTTTCTGTGATCTCTACCCTCTCGCCTGTAACGTCGTCGAGATCCGAGCCACCGTTGGCGATAAGTGTCGCGAATTTACCGACTAAAATATCGAGGTAAACAATGTTTAGGAAAGAGAGACGGTTTAGTAATTGTATTGAAATTATATTGAAGTTGGTTGAGATTTATTTGGAATTGAGATTGTCTTGTTTGTAAGTAAGGAAGATTCGAATGGTCGGATGAGACAAATAGAAAAATTGTGATAAATGTTAAATTCGAAGAAGTGTAGGAAATATCAAAAAATACTGTTGCGATTTTAAAAAAATTTGTAAATAGTAACAGGGTGATGCGAGACACGAAAAGTTGTTGATTCGAATGCGTGCGAGATATTGAGATTTGATTTTAGTATTTTAAAATAAGGTAATCAACGTCATGGAAAGAGAGACGTTTTAGTAATTGTATTGAAATTGTATCGAAGCTGAAAATTCAATCGGTTGAGATTTAGTCGGAATCGAGATTCGAATAGCCGGATGAGACAAATAGAAAAATTGTGATAAATGTTAAATTCGAAGAAGCGTAGGAAATATCAAAAAATACTGTTGCGGCTTTTAAAAGATTTGTAAATAGTAACAGGAGTGATGCGAGACTCGAAAAGTTGTCGATTCGAATGCGGGCGAGATATTGAGATTTGATTTTAGTATTTTAAAATAAGGTAATTAACGTCAAGGAAAGAGAGACGTTTTAGTAATTGTATTCAAATTATACTGAAGCTGAAAATTCAGCCGGTTGAGATTTAGTCGGAATCGAGATTGTCTTGTTTTGAAGTAAGGAAGATTCGAATAGCTGGATGAGAAAAATAGAAAAATTGTGATAAATGTTAAATTCGAAGAAGCGGGCGAGATATTGAGATTTGATTTTAATATTTTAAAATAAAGTAATCAACGTCAAAGAAAGAGAGACGTTTTAGTAATTGTATTAAGAAGCGATATATATTGTGTCCTAAATTTCACAGGCCTCGGCTTCTCAACGTCCCGGCGATGCCTTGCCTCAACATCGGCCTCTTGGTCCGAAAAGCCTCGCCATTGGGACAACGAGCAACTTCACCCAGTCCTCCAAGCTCGACCGAACAATCTACTACTCCAGGAATTTACGAGGCGGAGAGTCCTGACGAACTCGCTCTCGTTCACGCAGCTCGAGCTTACGAGGTCAGACTCCTCAAAAGAACAGCTCGTAGTGCCATTGTTTCTCTGCCAGACAAGTCGAGCTTGGCTTTCGAAATTTTGCACGTGAGTGTTTTCCAATTCCCAGAATGTTTGATTATCTGAAAAGTTTGTGGCGACGTTAAAACGAATCTTTTTGCAGGTGCTACCGTTTGACTCGAGTAGAAAATGTATGTCGATAGTCGTGCGCCATCCAAACACGGACGAGATCATTCTGTATTGCAAAGGAGCCGATTCGACGATCCTTTCCTCGTTAACGAGATCCGACGAGGAAAATCCTTCAACGACGAAAATTCGACAGCAATTAAACTCTTATGGTCGTCAGGGCTTGCGAACTCTAGCTATGGCGAGACGAACGTTGTCTCATCAAGACTGGGAAGCGTGGAGACAGAGACACGCGGAGGCTGAATTGGCAACGGAGAATCGAGAACGAAGGATAAGAGATTCTTACGCCAGTCTAGAGTCGCATCTGACGTTACTCGGGGCTACAGGAATCGAGGACAAGCTACAGGATGGTGTACCGGAAGCTGTAGCTGCTCTCGTAGCCGCAGGGATAGTCGTTTGGGTTCTCACAGGTATTGTCTTCTAGCCCTCTTGACAATTTTCGCCTCAGGCTTTGTCGACAAAAACCTTCAACTTTCGTTCGACAGCAAACTATAATACCTTTCGTTGATTCTCAGGAGACAAACCCGAGACCGCAGTCAACATCGCCTACGCAGCCCAGTTATTTTCTCCAGCGATGCAACTACTTCGTCTTCAAGCTAGAACAAAATCAGCCGCTGAGGCTTTGATTCACGGTTATCTCGAGGCGATTTTGAAAGAGAATAGAACTGCCAATGGAAGTGAGGGAGTAGCAGCGCCAGGTTCGAACGATTCGGCGGATATTGGAGCGGATGCAGGAGAGCCGGAAGCTGCGGAGCGAATTGCCCATAGAATTGGAAGTTTATGGCCGAGACAACGAGCTCTCGTTGTCGATGGAAAGACTCTTACCTTCATTTTAGATCCAAGATCTGGTCTCACTGGTCCATTTCTTGAATTGACGAGAAGCTGCAGCAGTGTTCTGGCTTGTAGAGCAACGCCATTGCAAAAGGTTTTACAGAGTTGAATTTTGTAAAGTAAGAATTCGATAAAAACGAGAAGCTATTATTAATATGTCATACACATACCATATGTCGATTTAGGCTTACATCGTCAGAATTGTGAAGGAACAACTCGGTATGCGAACACTGGCAATTGGTGACGGTGCCAATGATGTCAGTATGATACAAACAGCCGACGTAGGAGTCGGAGTTTCTGGGAGGGAAGGAACTCAAGCAGTCATGGCAGCGGATTTCTCAATCGCAAGATTCTCTATGCTATCGAGGCTTCTTCTGTTGCACGGTCATTGGTGCTACGATCGACTCGCTCGAATGATTCTTTACTTCTTCTATAAGAACGCTACTTTTGTCTTTTTAATATTCTGGTATCAGGTAATTAAGAAGGTTTATTCAAATCGAGTTTTCTATCTCGCCTTGTAGAAGATTTTATAACTCAGACTGATTTTCAATTTCAGCTCTACTGTGGATTCTCCGGTGCTGTAATGATCGACCAAATGTACCTGATGCTCTACAATCTCCTATTCACGTCACTGCCACCTCTCGCCATCGGTGTATACGACCGTATCGCACCCGCGAGCGTTATTCTATCGACACCGCGACTTTACGCTCGCGGACGACTTTCTCTCGTCTACAAGCCTCAATCTTTTTGGATCACGATGGCAGACGCGCTCTATCAAAGCATAGTCATATTTTTCGTCACCGAGGCAGTATGTTATTCAATTTCCTTCAATGTATTAGACTTTTACAACGTTTCCTCCTATCGATTTAATCGTTGGTTCTTATCACAGGCCTATCACGATTCCGTGGTTGATATCTGGGAATTCGGAACTACCATAACTACCTCCTGCATTATCGTAATGTCAATTCACGTCGCTATGGAGATCAGATCATGGGTAAGTCATCATTCTTGTTTTTTCAAGAATATTTTTGCTCGCTCTGCAGAGACGTTTTCCAAATATGACATTTGCATTATTTTTCAGAGCATCATTCACGTTGGCTCGATACTGGCCTCGTTAGGAATATTCTTTGGATTTTGCCTGCTTTATAACATTATTTGCGTCAATTGCATGGGTTTACCGGGCTCATACTGGGTCATGCCAGTTGCGATTTCTCGGCACGTATATTGGCTAACCGTCCTCCTCGCCTCCGTTCTCGCTATCATGCCGAGGTAAAAATATCCCGTTATTACCAACTTGAAGTATATCCTCGCATTTATTTCTCCCATACATTGTTCTTTACTCCCTTCTCTGGATCAAGACATATTTATTACGCCATGTACTTGCCATCGTTAAAATTTGATTCGTTAATGTGATATATAATAATTTATGTCCTAGATTGGTATACAAAGCTGTACGTAACACGATAGCACCGGACATGATGCAACGTACCTTATTAGTCCAGTCGTCGAAACGGGGAGCTCGAAATCGTCGTCAAGGAATTGCAGGTAGAAGCGAGGGTGGTCTCGTTGCTGGTTGGTCGAGGTCTACACAGGACGCAACTATCAGGTAATTGTTCTCATCGCTTCATATTTCCCTGACGAGCAGCATTAATTAATTCTTACTCTCATTTATTACAGGCCAGGAAGTTACGCCAGCAAGGCAAATGCCCTTAGTACCATCGTATCTTAGATTGTTTGGAACACATCAAAGCTGCCAAACTCAAGAACATTTACTACGCGACGTACCTCGAACGAATCGCGCTTTTTATTTTATTTTCAATGCTCTACGCTGGAATTGAGTAATCATTGTATGATAACCCACCGTCGATGATAGCGACAAGTCGAGGAATTATTTCTGTTATCGTTTACCTTCTCTCGTCCCGAAGGGGTTGTCAGTCGCGAAATAGTCTTTCACGTGCCAGATTTGAAGTAGTTTCGCTTCCGAATGGAGATTTAGATTCGAAAGTTGCATTTAACGTTTGAAAACAGAAGATACTTATTTTCAGTAGTGATCGAATCTTGTATATCGCGCCTTCGAGATCCTTAAGAGGACAAAAGAAACCACGATAAGGAAGTCAAAGAAATAAGACAATTATTATAGCGTCGTTGCAATCGTGATTTTCAAACTGTTCTTCGTATCGATACTCCAGTTCCGAATTTACAACCGAGAAACAAATTATTGCGAATCTGTATTGTATTCGGTCGAAGTGGCCTTCTCATCACCGTCCCCCGGGTCTCGACGCTCCCACCTTTCCCCCAGACCATTGCGTGTTGCATTTATTGGCTGTGACTATTAGGGGACCAAGTCTGCTTAGTTGAATCGTGAGACACGCGTTTTTTGGAAACAAACGTCGTTGTAACGCTTTGAAATCTTTTCAAATCTTGTGCGCCTCTGGGGCAGGACAATTAAGACTTGGTGTGCGTTATTCGTAATCACACCTATACCTATACCAATACCTATACACCTATACACCTATACAATTATATACACACGTATGTCTATTTTACACATTTCCTCGAAATCGATTAAAGAATCGTTGTTAAAATAGCGATTAAAGAAGCGAAACTGTGTACAGATCGGATTCATAATCGTCGCCAGTGTCTCCACACTTTGTATTTGTTCGATTAAAAGATATCGTTGTACATTTTGTACAGTGTTGCGAAAAGTAAACATACAAACGATGCGTACATAATATTAAATGTTATTTTCCGCTTGTCGAGAATAGAATTCGTGCATTTATAATCAATATTAAAGAAATAGAGAAACGTGCGATTAACGAGCGAAAGAAATTGTCGAGTTAGAATTTGTAAAACTGCGATTGGGAAAGAACAAAGTACTCGACGAAAATTCGAATGATTCGTGCGTACAAGAATAATGTATCGAGGCGTTTATTGCACTTTTATCAAAGCTGCAACGAGATATAGTGTACAGTATTATGAACATAAGTATAAATATATATTTTTGTTGTCGTTGCTTGCCCGATTAGTGTATATCGAGTGTAACGTTGTATGTGAAATCGTTTCAATCATCGTTTGCAAATCACTCGTCGTACAAACAAAGAAAAAATGTAATTCTATTGTACAACATTGTAAATAATACCTCGCGTTTAAAAGCTTCGAGCACGCGACGAATCTTATCGATTTTTCAAGAAGCACGTGATTTGTTGAATTAAACATAAGAATGATAGAAGGATCGTCGTGCTTGAGAACTGATCTCGCGAGAGAGTTCGATTAGAGATTTTTAAGTTTGAAGATATATGGATCGTTACGAATTATATAATCGTTTTTAAATGCAATTATCTTGTGAGAAGGATAAAGAAGCTATCGTTATATTTTGATATAAATGGGGAAGCTAAAAAGTGATATATATATATATATATATATATATTCTACATGTTACATCGATTATTGCTGTAATTTAAGAAAATAATGTGAGAAAAATTAACAACAAAATGAAAATGGCCTCGGTATATTTAATTGTAGATACGTTGATTGTTGTTATGTAAAAAACGGAGATAAATACATCTCTTGTGTAAATACATGTATGGATATATATTATACATGCGTATACGCAACATTATTGAGCCTAAAATTATTTTTAAATCCTTAAATATTGATATTTTCATAAAACGCGTTTTTCGCAATGATTTAAAAAAAGCGCGCGAAAGTTTGAATCGCGTAGTGGTAATAAACCTTGGTTTGTTTGGGAGAGGGGTTTTGAAGTGGTAATAAACCTTGGTTTGTTTGAGAGAGGGGATTTTGAAGGTCGGAACATAGACACGCAACGAACACGCGCAGAAGCAGAAAGCGGTGCAACTCGTCCATCGGTCAACATTACACATCTTGTGTGTAAATACGTGCATGAATATATATTATACATTCGTAAACGTAATGTTATTAAGCCTAACGTTATTTTAAAATCCTTAAATATCGACATTTTCATAAAACGCGTTTTTCGCAATGATTTTAAAAAAGCGCGGGAAAATTTGAATCTCGTAGCGCTAATGAACCTTCGTTCGTTTGTTTGGGAGAGGGGATTTTGAAGGTCGGAGCATAGACGGGCAAGCAAACACACGTAGAAGTAGCAAGCGGTGCAAACTCATCCACAGGTCAACGCGATTGTTGAACGGGTGGGGCACGGTTTTGGCGCGCCGCGACGTCTGCACTTCCGTGAAGCAGAGCGCGAGTTCCCCCACTGAGTATGCTAGACGGCGACAGAGTTTTGCGAGTGTCCAGCCCTCAGTAGCAATCCGTAGCTCCTCGCGAGATCTTGGAGTAACGTGCTGGTCCGTCCATCTATCTCTCTCTCTCTTTCAAGAGAGACGAAGGGAGGGGGAGAGAGGGAGGAAGGAAGGAAAGAGGAACATTGTGACAGTCCGGTCGCGTATGATTTACAGTGTCCCGGGTTCGAAACTATCGCGATGTTACGCTTCGCCACGCGATCCTCCGATTAGATCCTTATCGCAATAAAGTAAAACGCACGTGGATTAATATCAACGGAAAATAATTGTGGTGGTGTTGTTACGTTAAAAAGGAAACTACAAAGGTGTGTTAACGAGTGTGGGAACACGTTGATTTTCGTACTAGTCACGAGGAGGGGGGAATTCCCTACACACACACACACACACACACACACACACACACACACACACACACACACACACACACACACACACACACACACACACACACACACGCACGCACACACATAATATACTATATATATGCCCTATTACTATATATATATATATTATAAAGACAGCAGAGGTCCGCATTGCATCGTCCCGCACGCTACAATACACATCAGCTGTTTTACCCCTTCCCCACTCCCAAACTTTTGCCCTTCCCTCTCCAACTCACTCTTCACTCACTGCCCCCCTCCATCATATTTCCGTACGTCCCTCTCGCCGGACACAGATTTTTGTACAACCGAATTCTTTGATCCGTAACCGTCCTGGTTCGACGCTCGCCGGACTTTCGCCAGTCGTTGCAAGTTCGCTCCGCGTTGTAGGCGGCGCTGGAAGCGCTATTCCCTTTCTTCTTTTCTCTCATCGGTTAATAGCTAGATTTCAATGGAAGGATTGTTTTTTTTACAAAAGTCTTGAATTCTGGAATCGTTGGCTCTTCGAAGATTCTATTCTTTCTTCTCGTAGATCGTTGGAAATATTCAGCCTGTCAACGGTTAAAGCAAAAGTCTTTCTCGACAAACGAGAAACAGTGCAACCTTTATTTCTTGTCTTGTGACTTCCCAACGGAACAAAGAGATATCCGGACGTATGAGAAAATTTTCAATTCTCATAATGTCGATATTATTATTAAATAATCGCGTTATAATTTTCGAACAATCTCGATGAGCTATTCCGCTATTCCCTGTCTTTTCTTCTCTCATAGGTTAAGAGGCAGCGTAACTGGCAACGAGCTGCTTGCACTTCGAAAACGGGATCCGTAAATTCTCCGGTACTGAGCAACCGATCGCCTTAAAATTTGGAGGATATATAGAGAATTATGGCACAAAGTGCATGACAGTTTTATTTTTCCAAAATTTTGGAAAAAAATTTCCGCTGGTAACTGAATCTGCACAAATTTTTTCAAAATTTTGGAAAAATAAAACTGTCATGCACTTTGTGCCATAATTCTCTATATATCCTCCAAATTTTAAGGCGATCGGTTGCTCAGTGCCGGACAATTTACGGATCCCGTTTTCGAAGTGGAAGTAACTCATCGCCAGTTACACTGACTCTTAATAGCTAGATTTCAATGGAAGAATTATTTTTTTTTTACAAAAGTCTTGAATTCTGGAATCGTT
>JAPYZT010006487.1:16862-31593 GCA_030522965.1 Tryphoninae sp. A BG-2022a | reverse complement strand
AGCCCCCCGTCTTTGTATAGTCGCCATTGCGTGGCAGTATCTTTTCGTCTTTAGGGCAATTATTATTATTATTATTATTATTATTATTATTGTGCATTTCCCCCTCCTAAAAAATTATTATTATTATTATTAAAAAAACCGTAAATTTTTTGATAAGCGGACGAGCAAAAATTCAATGTCGAAATTAGCGTGAAAAGATTATTTTTCTATTCTCGATCTTCCCAGGTTTCTCGTATACGTTACGCGGGGAAAACACAGAGTAATTATTCGTAAGAGCACATTATTTTTCGTAGCGAAATTGTACACGTGAATCGTGCGAGAAAACCCCGTTGGTTTTCATCGTAAAGCTCGCACGACAAATTCCAATAATCCATTTGTATTTTCTTTTTGTCACGTTCTCATCGTTGCTTGGGAAAAATTGCAAAAAAAAAAAATCCAACGCGAATCCCTCCGTACTCCAGGAATCGTGAGCAATGGAAGATAAGGGGATGGTGCGCGTGAATCATTCGCCGAATGAATGAAAACAATAATCGGTGGTAAACGCGATTCTTGCCAATGAGAATCGATGGAGGCGAAAACAAATTTGAGATTTGTTTTTTCTTTCTCTCTCTCTCTCTCTCTCTCTCTCTCTCTCTCTCTCTCTCTCTCTCTCTCTCTCTCTCCGTTAATCCTCAAATTTTTCCTGAGGGCTGAAACGATATCCAATTTTTTGTTATTATTATTATTATTAGCGACCTCGATGAAACCGAGAATTTCTTATCTGTTTGGAAATTCAAAATCAAAAGTCGAGTTTGCAAAAGAAAAATAAATAACAATGTAACACGAGAAAACAAATCTTTTTCCTTGAAAGGAACGACGGTGAATCACGATTAAGTTAAATTTAAATTTAAATTCGTACTAATAAATTTTCGATATTGGCGTCAGCGCAGCGAGTTGAAAAGATTTGATTTTGTTAATTTAGTTCCTTCCATACACGAGACGTAATTTATAAAAGTGTTTGATTATTGATAGATTTTTGATATCGAGTAAATTGTAAATTACGCGACGTGTAAATTGTCGAGGTATGCCACGATGTCAGTCTGGCCGTCCGTTTCTCGACCAACCACCTCACTCTCTCCCTCTCGCTCACTATTACCTTCTCGTTGTAACGACTGACTTCGTTAAATAATTAATGAGAGAAACGGTTGTAAGATATAATATAGCGTGTATAGTGAGGTCGAGTGTAAGGAGAAAGATAGAGGATATCGCGTATATTCGGAGAGGTTTAAAGAGAGAGAGAGAGAGAGAGAGAGAGACTATTCTCGCAGGCTTGCAGGACGATAAAGCCTCTCGTCTCGTCCTCTCGTTACTCCTCCGTGCACTATACACAGTGGTGGTCCGTTGCCACAGCATGGCAACAACACATGTATATTCACTTCTGGACTGTCCGTTGCTGACCATAGAACCCAAGAGTGAGGGAGTGAATGAGAGAGAGAGAGAGAGAGAGAGAGAGAGAGAGAGAGAGCAAGTTACGAGTTGAATATGGTCATAATTCTGGGGGAAGGATAGCTCTGAATAATTGATAACGAGGACCTCGTATAAAGGCTCTCGATGCATAAACGTAACGTGTGCGGTCGCTTCCTGCGGGCACTTGCCTCGACCATCGAAAAATCCACCCCTCACATACTCCGAGTTACCAAAATTTCATATTTCTTCATTGTCATCGGTTACTATTTCGATTAAAGTTTCAACGTCTACCACGAACATTGATGCTTTATCATTTTTGTGTTTTATTACGATTAGGATATTTTTAGAATCGAAGGATGATTGTAATAGGAGCTGGAATGTTTTGGGAGGGATGAAGGGTTGGAAAAATTATTCTTCGATATTTTTACTCAATACTATTTCTAATATTCTTCTATATTTATTAAATTTCTTAAATTTTAATTATTTATATTTATTAATTTTCTTAAATTCTTAAATTTTAGTTGTATTTATTAAATTTCATTTTATCAAAGTTTAATACCAACCACAGTAATAATAATCACAGTAACTAAATCACAAGAATCAAACGATGATGTTTTGGGAGGGATGAAGGGTTGAAAAAAATTATTGTTCGGTATTTTTACTCAATTCTATTTCTAATATTCTTCTATTTTATTAAATTTCATTTTATCAAAGTTTAATATCAGCCACAGTAATAATAATCACAATAACTATACTATTTCTTTTTCATCGAAAGCTTCAATTTCAATAGTTTCTGATATCAAAACCTTAATGCGACCAGATCGCGTTTTTCCTCAAACCTAAGGTAGTCCTATCGTTGGGTGGGGGATTAAAATTGTATTCCCGTTTTTTCTCACATTGGAAGTGGACCAAGCGTCAAAGTTCAGTAAGAAAAGTTGTTGCAAATCGACTAAAGAACAACACACTCAATATTCAAATTGATCCAACGAAAAGTTTATTTGTTATATAATAAACAAAATCATGAATTTTCGTTTCCATAAGATTTGTTATAAAAATTAATCGAAGCTTCTTTGATATCATATAAAAACGTGTGCAAAATTTCAATAGGCTTAATCGACCAAATAATCGAGATACTCTTTGTATAATGTTACGATATTTAACACGTGCTCTTATGCAAGATAGCGAAAAGTGACGATTTTCAAGAATAAATATCGTGATTTTTGAGTAGATAAAGGCCTCTGAAATTTTACACATATATACATATGACATCAAAGAACGTTTCTGAAAATTTTCAGTGAAATCTAACGGAAACGCTGTAACGATAGGACTACCTTAAAACGTTAAAAGTCAAGATTTCAAGATAATTACGTATTACCTATATGTACTAGGTATACGGAAATAAGTGAGCCCCAAAAAACAGCCGAGGGTGGTTGTGGTTAGCCACTGGATCGTAACCCAATTAATTCGCGGAACGTTATATTACCGATGGAATACACGTGTATTATAGACATACATAAGTACACACACACACCCACACACACACATCCACACACACACACATATCCATACATACACACACACCCACACACATACATACATACATATATATATATATACATATGCGTACGTCCGCAGAGATGAGTTTTGGGGGATGGTGGTTGGTCGAGCAGAGGGCGGATACAATCGAGAACTCTGCGTACAGAGCGAGAAAGAGAGAGAGAGAGAGAGAGAGAGGTTGATGTGGATGTCGGGTTTATACTCGCGGCATTCGGAACTAGATCATGCTGCACAACGTCGTGTAGCCGAGTGTGCGGTGTCGTAGCCGTGGCAACGGTTCGCAAACAACCTTTCACCCCCGCAAACACATTGCTCGTTCTCTCTGTACTACACATTCACATATATACATCGTCACATATCGTTCGACGATCCTCGATTCGTACACAGGCGCATCGCACATATACAGCCGAGAACAAATGGATTTATTTCGTTTAACCATCTATGTTTGTTTCGAACGAAAAATAAAATTTACACCCGTGTCATTTTTTTGTTTTGTTGCCGCAGCCTTGAAACGAACGCGCTCGCGTATTTTTTGTTTGTTTCGTTATCTCTCGTTTTGAACAATATTTTCGTTCGTCGAAGCACGTCATAAATCACGATAACGACGATGAATGATGACGATGATTTAGCGCCAGAGACAATTTCTCGTGTAACGTCCGGTAGAACTCAATTCTCGCATGGTCTGACCATTACCGACCGTAACTACTGGATCTCCTCGCTCGTTCGCGCGCCTCTAAAACCCAATTGGATTCGTCCTACGCACGATCCAAGGACGTATTCCAATAGGTCTTTGACTTTGCATCGAAGTTAACTATTTGAGACGTCATTGGGCCACGATTTTACGTCGTCTGGCACAAAATTAGGAAATCTTGAAATTTCTCGAACGAAGTTTCCAATTTCGTGACGGCGTTGGTCAATAACCGTCCACGTGATAAACAATTTCGTTTCAAGACAGTAGACGTATCGAGAGAGAGAGAGAGAGAGAGAGAGGGCCAGGCTTTTGGATAATGCAGACGAACTTTTAACTGCAACCTTTACGGCTCTGGGCCATTCTTACACTCCTCTCATCCTTCCTCTCTCCTTCTTCTCTTTTAGGAAGAACCAATTCTTACATAGACAACACTGGACGAACTTAAGGAAGAAAGAGAAGGCACAGGGAACAAAGAAGAGAGGACGCGACTCGAGGAAGCGGAGAGAGCCCCTTTACGACTGCTCGTTTTTACACAACGTGCGAAAGACAGAGAGAAAGAGCTAGAGAGGATGAGAGATACGGTATGGGAGAATGAGAGAGACGGGAATCGGGGGATGGCCCAAGATCCTTAAATTATTAAGGCTAACGTAGTTACCGCTGTGTTTTTATAACTGTTTTACGGTTTTCAACGTTCGCGAGAGAGTTTATACAGCGTACACAACGCTATATATATATATATTTATATAAGACACATATATATACATATGTGTATATATATATAGATTTTTGTAGAGCATCGGTGCGGCTGGGAACTATGTATATTATTTAGCCGGACGGTTTTTAAACTTAAATCCCACGAGACTGTATATATATATATATACACACGTATACACGTGGGTAAGATCCAAAGGGGAAAAAGCAAGGTGTGAACGGACCCAAAGAAAGAACGCCAGTTTACCTCCTGCTCGACGACGGACACCGATATATACATAACTTTTGTCTAACGCAACACGAGAATGATCACTGGTACCTTTAATTTTCAACCATCCCGTTCTTCATCCCCCTTTGCACCCCGTCCAAGTGAAAAATAAAAATGAAGGCCATCCGATTTTCCAGTCTTGATTTATTCATTGATTACCGGATGGATTTGGAGCAGAACGAGAAGAACGATCGTTTCATTCCCTTTTTTCCTGTTCAGGCCTCGAAAAATCAATTTCCAGTTAGGGGTTGATTTTTATTTTGTTTTTGTTTGTTTTACTTTTTTTTTCGTTCTTGTCGAGATAGAATTTTGTTTTCCCTCCGTTCGTCAACGTTGTCGCGGTATTTAACGCGGAGCCACGATGGAAATTGCAGCGGGACAAATGAGGGGGGAATTTAGACACGATAGGGGAAAATACTTCGGCAGGTTGGTGGAACAGCGTAAATACGACAGAATCGAAGTTTTCCTCGTTGTGTCGTAGTCTCGTGTATACTTATCTAAGTATGTGTGTGTGTGCGTGTGTATACGACAGTAACGAACGATACGACGTATGAACTATACCTGCTGTATATACATCGCTTAGGTGTTAAATAATTAATGAATCGTCGAGGGTGTGCGCGGGATCACGATCGGAGAATGCGGACAGCTGCTGGGTTGATTTTCGGAAAGCGGGGTAATGCGTCCGATACGCAAAAGACACGCTTTAACGCGAATTAAGAGTCAGTGTTACGAGCGAGGAACGATTCGAAAATGAGTTTCGTAAATTCTCTGGCACTGAACTACCGATCGCCTTAAAATTTTAAGGGTGTCTAGAGAATTGTGACAAAAAGTGGCTCTAAATGTTTTTTTTCCAAAATTTTGATAATAGTGTCGCAAACGACGAGTGATCCGAAAATGCCGTACTTTCCTCGGAATTGAGTGTTAAAGTTTTGGGTATCTAGAGAATTATAACAACAATTTTGGAAAAATAAAACGTTTAACCACTTTTTGCCATAATTCTTTAGATGCCTTCGAAATTTTAACGCGATCGGTCGCTTAGTTTCGAAGAGATTACTGATCCCGATTTTCGAATCGCTCGTCGCACGTAACACTGACTCTTAAACACGTGTCTAGGGTCGATGAATAACATTTAAAATTGAAATGACATTTCACGTCGTTACGAAATAAGGGTTGGTCACTCGGGGGGTGAAATCTGTTAAAGATCACGGGGGGGGGGGGGGGGCGTAAAAAGTTATTTCTTTTTCTCATCGAAAAAACAAAAATTGAAATTTTTGCTTCGTATCTCGTACTACCCTCGTTCTCGATGTTTATCGTCCAACGTCTAGAAACTTGGAAAAATTAGTCGCAACTTCGGGTCTCGTCGACGACGAAGGAAAGTCTCAAGGTCGTCGTAAACTTTCACCATTTTTTTTTGTATATTCAATGTTGTTCTTTTGTTTTAACTTTCCTTCGAAATATTATTTATCTCCCGACGATTTTTCGAAAAGGAAAGAAAAAGAAAAACATTAATAACGTCGTCACGTGGCGCGATATGAGAGAAATTTTTGCCCGCGGGCTATTACAAAAATCCAATTTTCTCGGCACGTTTTTCGTCCGCTCTCTCTCTCTCTCTCTCTCTCTCTCTCTCTCTCTCTCTTATTTCTCAATCTCAATTCACCTCGAGTGTGTAATACCGGGAGAGCGAGGAGAAAGAATAAAACGAAAAGAAGAGAGAGAGAAAAAAAATAAGAAAAAGAGAAAAAAACAAATAACAAAAAAGAAAGGAAAAGAAAAGAGAATGAGAGGAGGAAAAAAAACAGAAGACTTCTCAATGATACATGCGCAGCGGCGTATCATCTTAATATTGAATGTAACTGGCGTGTATTGCTGCACCAAAGCCGAGACGGCGAGCTCGCACACACACACACACACACACACACAGCCACACGTATTACCCGGCACACTTTTCTCACCGATATCATCCCTTATTCATGAACTCATCTCTCGTATAGCTGGAAATTTTCGGGGAGCTCAATTGGAGAAGCTCTCAACGATTCTCGTCGAAAATATCGCCACTTTTGTTTTCAACCCCCTGCGACCACCCCTTCACCGTCTCCCCCCATCCCTCCGTTGAACAACAATTTATGTCCGATGATTAATTTGCAATTTACGTCACGTCGCTCGACCCTTCTCGTCGTTCGTTCGATTTATCGACAGCGCACGTTACGCCGTTCGAAAAAATATTGCAGCCGATGCAAAAATACGAATTATTGGACTTTTTGTGATTGAAAAAAACAATTTTCTTTATTTTTTTTTTTTTTTTTTCGTAGACTCGTGGTTGATCGTAATTAGCCGGTTAGTTTGGTTCGATACGAACGAACGAAGTGCAAAATATAAGCCTCTTGGATTCTCGACGTTAAAAATAGCAAGGATTTTTTTTTTCATTTTCTACACCCCTATTTTCAATGTTAAACCCCTTGGTTACACACTTGGAGTACAACCTCCAGTTTTTGTAAAAGATTTTGATTGCCACGAATGGATTAAAATTTGGGAAATTGTCGTTCATATTTTCGATCCGACAATTGATTAAACGTGAAAATTCTTCAGTGACTCTTAAAGCGTATTTTGCTACCCCCCTCTCTCTCTCTCTCTCTCTCTCTCTCTCTTTTGGGATAGACGAATACGGAGAAATCGGGGATGGCTTAATAAATTTCCCATTCGCGAGATCTCGTTCAACCGAGAAATCACTGAATCGAAACGATAAAACAATTGTTTTCTTTTCTGTGTCTGTGTCCGTATATTGTGTATGTGTGTATTTCTTCTTCTTCCACTTCTTCTTTTCCAACCCCCGACGCAATAGTCACATTTCTACAAGATATACAGCGGCAAAGGGCAGTGTCTCATAAAAAATTTAAGGTGGAAGAAGAGCTCGAGGAGAGTCGGACGCTACCGGTACGTTATATCTTACGGAAGAAAGAGAAAGAGAGAGAAAAAAAGAGCGGTGTCTAACGGCGGTGGAGTTGTACTGGCTTTGCGCGAGAAATAAAACGACCGGAACCGGCCTGTTGTAACGGTAAGAAACCCACCCCCTTCCCACACACACACACACACCCACGCGAGAAAGGGGCTTGAGATTTGCTTTATGATTATTGGCACAAGGCTCTTACACGAGCGCATAAAAATTTTCTGGCGTAAAACAATTGAAAAAGCTTGAAAACTTGAGATACTACAAAATTTTTATAAAATTTCCTTTTGTTTTTTATTTTCAATAATTTAAGAAACGAACGATTGAGAAAAAATTACGAAAAATCACAAAATTGACAATTTTTATTAAATTTATATATTTTGTGTTAAATAATTTTATAAAAATTAAAAATTTTTGACAATAAAGTAAAAAAATGATTAAAAATTGTATGTACATTTTTTCCGCCATTATATCTTCACTGGTATCCAAAAATTAAACCTATTTTCAAAAATCGTCAAAAAATATTTACTACCCCCTTCATCCCCAAAAATTCGCTGGATGAGAAAAAAAAAGTAATAACAATTTATCAACTTTCCAACGAAACAAAACTCTCAATTTTCTCTTCGTGTTCCAATACCCGAACAAAAATGAGTTTCGTGAGAATCTGGCGAAATGGGGGTGGGATTTTTGCAACGTATCGCAAAAGGAAAGTAGCAAGTAGCGCGGGAGGGGTGGGGGGAGGGGGGGGGGTTAGTCACTAGCCAGAGAGTGTGAGCGCGGACATGTTCTTTGCCTCGCGAGTAGACTTTAGGGACGGTCTCCAGGTGCATCTTTGATTCTTCATAGTCGTGCAACCCCTTTCATCCCTTCTCCACCCACCCACCCGTCCCCTCTCTCTCTCTCTCTCAATTTTTCTTCACGTTCCTCTCGCGTCTTTTCGCAAACTCCCAGCAGACCAAACCGGTATTAAGAATGAAATTCAAGAATGCCGAATGTACATAAGCCCCGTAGAGTTTTTCGAAAGTGTAAGAGGGGTTGGTACCCAAGTGGAGAACACTCTTTTCGGTGCGAAAGCTCGTCTTCGGAAGACTTGCGAGGGAATACAAGGAGATCGGAGAATAAACCTGTGAGACAGAGAGAGAAAGAGAGAGAAAGTTACGTGCTGTACATAGATGGCGGTGGTGGTGGCGTTTCCGGTGCGCTTTGACACAGCCCCACGGGTACATTACTAGGATTGCCGCCACCAATTGAACTCCCTCGACTACGACCTCTCGCACGAGAGAGGTGGTCCAACCGATCCTTCTCGTCTACCGTGCGTTCTCCGAAGCTTCTGTTCCTCTCTTCCCTTTACCGGTACCCCACCTTTCACGTTTTCAGCCCCCGTACAACGCGCTTTCTCACCCTCCCCACCCTTGTAGCCTTTTAAACGTACACACGACACACAACCTTATGTCTGCAAACACACGAAGCCCGAGGCGACACCACCGTTCAAACACCCAATCGAGAGAGAGAGAATTCGCTATAACCATGAAGGGTATGAGGCTTAAAATTCTCTATTGTTAACGTTATATTTGAGTTGGACAAAGGGGTTGCGCCATTGTCGCGCAGGATCAACCGCGACGTACTCGAACGCGCGGGCGCACGATCGTTTTCTTCCTTAGACTTTCTCATCGGAAATGAATTTTCCCCAACCCCATTTTCATCCTTGCGACGATATAACCAACCCCTTCTCTTTCGATCATGATTTATGGCGTCCATTGAAACAAGGCAGGAAGAAAACCGCGGGAGTATTTTGTTCCTTGTTACTCGAGCGAGTTCGAGTTGGTTTGAGAAATCACCTCGGTTTATCGAAGACAATTTTCTCTGGAAACGTTTCTAAGGGTGAAATACAGATTTCTCTGTTTTATTCTTTGTTTTTAGTTTATTGATTTTTGATAGTAATAGATCGAAACGATCGAGATTGATACGAAACGTAGCGCTTTATTCTTGCCAATTTACAGCGCGCTTGTCTGTCTTCCAGGAGCGAATACGTATGGGGCGTTCTATGTAAAATTTCAAAATTTTTTTTTTATTAAAAGTTCCTCAATCAATTTCACACGCTTGCATCAATCAGCGATATAATAATTTAATAAACTTAAACCAGCTGACTTTCGCAAATATTTTAAACTCGATTTTCAACTTCGATTGTTCTTATCGTTATCAAAACGCAACGCGAGAAGCTACTTCCCTCAATCTCCAAACACGATTTATAAATTCAACGTTAATACAGCTTTGTTTTTATCTTAAGAAAGAATTCTATCGTAGCGAACCAACCGTGAAATTTGAGTGAAAAAAAAGAGCTAGGGTGCCCTTGCATAACTATATACGTTTGCTATAGTAGCGACGCAAAAGAGATAGAGAACGCGAGCTCGCGTCGAGAGAGAACGCGAGACGTATAGCAAGAGAGAAAAGGAGGGAATTCGTAATATAGAGGGCCGCTCTACGGCTCCGCTGGGAGGAATTCCGGGGTACGTTTTAAATTGCTGCATCCCCAACCTCCTTGTTTATGTATGCCTTCGTGTTTCTTATTCTTGTGCGCGGCGCGAGCTGTTATATATATATATATATACAGACCTAGACAGAAGAGGGGAGGGGGCAGAGAAAGAAGAAGAAGAAGAAGAAGCAGAAGAAGAAGAAGAAGAAGAAGAAGAAGAAGAGGAAGAAGAAGAAGAAAACGGCGAGCTGCTCGCCTTTTGCGTTTCGAGACTCAAACCCCTCCCCCCTTCCTCCCTCTTCTCACCCCTGCCCGTGCACCCCTAACTTTATGTGCAGAGCGTCGACATAAGTATGGGGAGATCTCTCTCTCTCTCTCTCTCTCTCTGTCTTTCTCGCTCTTCACTCTCTTACTCTCTATTCACTGCTGGTGTGTCGGCCTTCTTCTTACCTTTCGTCCATGAAAATTCGCGTGTGCGCCTCCATTCGCATGTTGCCTATCGTTGTATATAACACATAAGTGGGTAAAGGTAGTAGCAACGTGGGGGGGGAGGGAGATGGGGAGGGGGTTAGCGCTATCGTTTCACGTTGGGTGAATTTCGAGGGTGGATATGTTGTGTCTGGTAGACTTGATATCTTAAGAAAGAGAGAGAGAGGAGAGGGTGGAAGGGGGATTGGAGAAGAAGAACGTGACCGCGATTGTGTGTGGAGAAAAAATGGCGCCGCTTGTTCGCAAGGGTGGCGCGGCCGTACGTGCGAATGGGAACGAGGGCGCGAGAAAAGAACGTTATGTATATTCCTCCCTTGTGTCTTGGTCTTTTGCTGAGAAAAGTCTATTTTCCAGAAATGGCGGAGAATTCTTGTATGGATGAAAGTGGAAGGGGGAGAGGGGGGGGGCGTGATCGATAGGCGATGACGATCCATGTTGTCACGAAAAAACATTTGATATCGATGAGATATCGAGCAAAATATTTAATGTCTTTTTCTTCTTTTTTTGATAGGATGAGATAGGATGAGAGGATGATGAGGATGATAGGATGAGAAGACTCACCTCGATTCTGCAAATTGTAGAAGGAATTTTTGAAAAATTATAATATGACTTGTACTGTAAATTGTAAAATTATAGTTCAAGGTGACCTTCGACCTTGGACTCGTGATAATTAGATATTTCCCAAATGGATATACATTATTTAATTAAAAGTAATACTGTCAAGGTGACCTTAAATCTTTGTCTCAAAACATTTGATTTTGTAGAAAAATAATTTCGTTATTCGATAAAAAGGGGTGAATTTTTCCATCGATGATCGCCATTAATCAAAACCACTCGACCGATACTGGTATGAGGACAAATTTTCGCCCCCCCCCCTCCCCAATTGTTTCCTCCATTTTTTTTTGCTTCTTCATCTTTCAAGACGACCCGAAGGGAAATACCCAAGTTGTATCGCGTGCGCATACGCTCGCGCGTATAGCCTAGCTAGTCTGGCAGACTGCTTTTTTTCTCTCTCGGTTCGGGTTTCAGTTGCCTCGACCGAACCTTATCCAACGAGAATTAGGCCGTTTCTCGAGAAAAAAAAGGACCCAGCCGCGCCATTTTTCTCTCACCGTTATTTCTATTTTACCCTCGCTAGACCGAACTTTCAGCCACTTTACCAAGTAAATTTCACTCGAAGTAACGAAATAAAAAAAGCGTTCGAAAAATAATATGTATATATATATATATATTTTTTTTTTAATTGACAAATTTTCTGTTTTTCTCGATCCAGCGATTAGATGGAAAAAAAGGAAAACGACTAATTAGGTTAATTACATTTGTTGGGCGATGAATCGTGACGAGAGCGATGAACGACACGACGATACTTTACGAGAGTTTGTTGGACGTGAAAAACGAGTATTTCCTGTGGATAAGGCGTCATTAAAGTTTGAGAAGTCGCGTGTTACGGTTTTAGTTTGCTTTTTTGTTTTCTCTTCTTTTTTGGCTCGTACGGATGAAAAAGTATTTTATCCGTAACCATAATTTTCTACTGTTATTAAATAAATAAATAAATATATATATATATTTATTTAAATATATAGATAAGTAAATATATTATTACATAATAATTAATAATAAATAAATATATATTATATATCAATATAATATTTTAATAAATAAATAAATATATTTGTTATTAAACAAATAAATAAATATATACATTTATTTATTTATTTATTTAATAACACATATAATTATTTATTTATTTAATAACAGTCCTTTAGAAAATTATGGTCACAGATAAAATATTTAATTATATATATATATATATATATGTTTTAGTGATTGGACGTGCGGACAATTGTCGTTGTATGACAAAAAAAGAGAGAGAATAGTTGTAAGAACTCCAGGGTCAAAGTGCACGCGGTTAATCCCAAAGTGGTCGCACGCACCCGCCCCTCTTTTCAACTCGCCCTTTGAATCTAATGAATTTTACAACTACCCTCGTTCGACGTGTACTGTCGCACGAAAACCATCCCCGTATACATATACATGTCCCGTTATACATTACAACTTAAGACGACACGTATCCAGGAAGACATAAATAAACAATAAAATTAACGACGTATTTCATATCTGATGCTCGAAATGCTTTTTTTTTCTTCTATTTTTCGAGAAATTTAATTAACGACATTAGAGATAACGATCTTATCAATAATGTATCGAGCTCGTTGAGCCCAGGTACCACTTTGTAACTGAAACTGCTCACGATGAATTTTCATACTTTGTATATTTCCTGTAGAGAAAAAACAATGAAAATTCAAAAAATTTCCTTTAAAAATTTTATTTTTTTTTTCATATCGAGCGTTTGAATTTTTTGATATTTTTGTTTCATAACGTAATCGAAGACTTGAAAAATTCACAATGATAAAATCTCCGTTTATTATCTTTTACATTAATTTTATAAAACTTCTCCAATATCTCGATCAATTTTGTAATTTCTTTTTTATAATCTCAGCTCTACATGAATTATTGAAAATCCTAGATCTGTTTTCACGACTAATTTTCACCAGGTCAATATTTTTCGTCCGAGACTCCGGGAAGGGAATTGAACCGGAAACGTTGAATCGAGCTACGCGCAAACCAAACCCATAACTACTTTACGAATGGCTCGACGTTGCATCGTTTAACGTGAGAGCTTTCCCAAGGCCTTGCGGCATAATGTTGCTAAGCCAAAAACGTGACTACCCGAGTTATCGAGAGAGAGAGAGAGAGAGAGAGAGAGAGCTTGCACGAGTCTTGGATTCCCTCGAGGGACCGATGTACCATATATACACACATACATATATACATGGTAGCAAGAGACCATGGTCGTGTAGCAAGCGTCGCTAATGAAAGCATACTCGATCAGCGTACGCTCATTTGGCAATCTCAATATATCAGAACAGAGAGAACGAGAGAACTTCAACCCCCCCCCTCCCGCCCCTTCATCCCTCCTATCAACGAAAGGGGTGTAAGAGAGAGAACATCCCTAACAGGGCTTTGTACAGTACTATATATGTATATATGTATGTGCTTCGGGCCTAACCCAATAGACCTAACATGGCAAACACCAAGGCTTGAACATACGTGTAAACCTTGCATATATATATATACTCAAATATATATATATATATATATTTCTACGTATATGTATATATATGGGGAGAGAGAGAGAGAGAGAGAGAGATAGGCAGACAGACAAACAGACAGAGATGCACCTTTTTCAGAGTGACAAGAAAAACAAGTTACTACTAAAAAAAAAAAAATATTATAGTTTTCAGGTATTCTGTTTTTCGTCTTTCTTTTTTTCATCGAGATTCATCCGATTATTTCTAGGCTCGTAGTATTGTGATGAAAACGAGAGACTGGAATGGAATCGGGGCGCCGGGTGAGTTTCTCTCCGGCAATCGCTATGCAGTTAACCGAAGCGTAAGTCAATCATCATTGCCTCCGGGCTATCGTTTACACACACATACACACACACACACACACACACATATATATATATATATATATATATATATATATATGTATATATCTTTATGTATGTATCGGTTCGTTTCAACTACGTCCAGAGGATTTGGTTCGCTCTGCGAAACCGGTGACGCAGTGTGATGGAGAGAGAGAGAGAGAGAGAGAGAGCGCGCGAATCAGTAGTAACGGCAGTCATGCGATGACGCTGGTTGCCGCAGCTACATACCCGATCGAATTTGATCAAGAGGACAGTTTCTATCCTTTTTTTTTCTTTTTTGCTTTTTTTATTTCACGGCGATAGAACCATGTTTCAAGCTTCCACGTGGGCGTTCGATTTTCAACCCTACGATGAATTTTGAAACGGTTTATCCGAGGATTTATCGCTTTTTCGGATAAAATTGAAAAAAAAAAAAATATCCGAAGATCACAAATTTTGATATTATTCGTATGTTTTTTTGGATTTTTTTTGGTTTCTTCTTGTTTAATAGATGAACTTGCTCGGATACATGCGAAATGGGAAATAGTTTTATAAACGTTCTCGAGAGACGATCGCGACGAGCGAAAGAAAGAAGTGTCGTCGTCGGATCAAGTGGATTCCTCTATTCTCGTGCTTTCGTGCTCGCTCTCTCTCTCTCTCTCTCTCTCTCTCTCTCT
>JAPYZT010006487.1:0-16849 GCA_030522965.1 Tryphoninae sp. A BG-2022a | reverse complement strand
TATATATATATATATATATATATATATATATATATACAGAGATAAATGCGAGTCGCAACGTCCAGTCGGACATGATTGCTGCTCAACGTTTCAGGAATTGTCAGGACGGAAGAGCTTTCTCGCGTCAGTACGTTAGAGGCAAATAGAGGATTCGGGTGGTAGAAGAAGAGAGATAGAGAGAGAGGGAGAGAAAGAGAGAGAGAAGAGCACATAGGGATCGTTGTGTGTGAAGTTTTCTCATTCCGGGAGCTGCGACTTCTGTCGAGTCAGAGAGTCAGAGAGAAAGAGAGAGAGAGAGAAAGAGAGAGAGAGAGAGAGAGAGAGAGAGAGAGAGAGAGAGAGAGAGAGAGAGAGAGAGAGAGAGAGAGAGAGAGAGAGATAAGCACACACAATCGTGAAGCTTTACACCATCCCGGCAGTAACACGACGCGTTGTATATCACCGCTCGCATAGCAGCGCGCGCGCGCCCTCTCCTCTCGTCTCTCACCTAATCGACGTGACAGGCGGCCGCCCCTCTCGCGTATCAGCGCAGTTACAATGAGTGACGTCGTGTTGAAAAATTCAACGGATTTTGCTCTCTCGTTCTCACGCGTTTTCTTTTTCTCTCTCTCTCTCTCTCTCTCTTTCCCTGTTTCTCTTTCTCTCGCACACTCTCTTTCTCCACTTGGATATATTACCGACCATATCCTTCGACGAGTTAGGAATTCTTTATCGCCGATCGAAAAGTTGGCCAATTCTCGCGAAGTCAGAAGAAGGACCGGAGCAATGGAGAAATAAGGGTAGGGGGATGAAATAAGGAGATAATTCTGGAAGGGCTGAAACTAGTTCGGGTATCGTAACAAACCTATTTCTAAGTACGAGGTATTCTCAGAATCTCCAAAAATACCCTGTCATTGTCACCCAAGAATCCCAAGAAATTTTGAAATTTATCGAAAAATAACATTTTTTCTCCTCGCGTCGCATCGACTTTGAAAAATTGTCAAAATTTTCATCCCTCGCCAAATCTCACCATCGGACACTCTCAAACAACGAGAAGAAATCAAGCTCATAAGCACCGGCTGATTAACTATTTAAAACAGGAAAAACAAATGTACAGAAAGAAAAAAAAAGTATAAAAAAAAAATTATCGTCCTTCATCCCCCCGATAAACGTGAACAGTTGCATTCTTGCGGAGGGCGAGAGACAAAATACATAGGCGAAATGTTTGAAAGTTCGCAAAGTCCTTAAGGGCATTATTACTGACGCATGTATAATATCGCCTCCTCGTATCATCCCCCCTTTTCCCTCCCTCTACTGTAACCACGAAAGCTTCAAATAGGGGGCGTACGTACTTATAACGAGTCGACTACACCAGGCCACGTACAATATACACCCACCCACACACACACACACATATACACATATAGACCCATATCGAAGCTGAGCAGGTGGTTTTCCCTCGATATATGCACGCATCGCGTCTCCCCCGGTCACACACCGTCCGGCGATACACACCAGGACTCTCTTCTTTCTTTTTTTTTCGTTTCACCACGCGTCACGAATCTTCGACCCCCTTCTGAACTACATAGCCCGTTCAATCCCCTTTATATTATCATACACGTTAGTCTACACATATCTCTCTCTCTCTCTCTTTGTTTATACATATATATATATATATATATATAAATTCACCCTGTATATATTTATATATATAGGGTAAATTTCATAAGGTGAAACAAGCTTTATTTTAAGATAGATGGAATCATTACAATCAAAAGTTATAAATATACATTAGGGATATTTTTAATAGTTTACGAGATATAAATTTTTAAAGTTGGTCCAATCAGAGTGCGCCGAAAAGCGTTGGACTCGCACACTTCCCGCCCTAGCAGCCAATACTCGAGAAATAAAAATTATTGCGTAATAGTATAATAAATAAAATTGACTGCTCTAAATTGTACAATCCCAAATGCAACGCTCTACACTGTGCTATCTCTACAGCTAGGGCGCAAATGGGCGGCACCAACGCTTCTCGGCGCGCTCTGATTGGACCAACTTTAAAAGTTTATATCCCGTAAACTATTAAAAATATCCCCAATGTATATTTGCAACTTTTGTTTGTAACCATCTCATCTAACTTAGAATAAAGCCTGTTACACCTTATGAAATTCACCCTGTATATATATATGTATACATGGAGAGAGAAAGAAAGAGGGAGAAAGAGATATAAATGTATGTCTACAGTGTCTTTTTACCTTCAACCCTTAACCCTATGCAGGGTGGCGTACACCACATTGTGTACCCCTCTCACTCTCTTTGCTCAATATATATGCAGGCAGTGGCTTTCCGTCACTGGAAGCGAACGATGATTATACTCATTAGCTTGATTGGAAATACGCGTTATTATCTCCATCCCGTCGTATTTTTTTTCCCGAAGAAAAATGAAACATACCGCGTATATATACAATTTGTCAGCGAGTCGTCACGCGTGACACTGGTAGGGGCGGGCGGGGGGCAGGGAACTATTAATTTTCGTTCGATGAAAAAAAAAAAAGAAAAAAAAACGGGGAAAGAAAAAGGAGAATATAGAAACGAGGAAAAAGTAGAAAAAAAGTGGTAAACATCCCCTCGAAACGAGGGTAGGACGCGCGTCGCGCATGGACTATCGTACGATAAGTATTGCTTTCGTACTGTTTTTCCTTTTTTTCTCTCCTCTCTCCGAATGCGGCTGGATGTGTGTGAGTGTGCATTTTTTTCTCTCCTTCATGTCGCTTCTTATCGCGTGGTATACAACTCGCTAACGATACATCGTATCGAGACAACCGCGTGTCCACTCTCCCTTTTTATTCCCAATTTTTGTCGTTTTTTTTCTTCCGATCGTAAAAGCAAACGAAGAACAAAAAGAACCTGAAAAACAAAAAAAAAACGAAGAATAAGAAGAAAAAGCGCCTTGGCAAGTAGTTTCGAAGAATTTTCGCGTATTCGAGGCAAACGAAAAAAACGAATCGCCTTTTTCCGGCGAGTAGCGTACGGGGTCGAGCGGATAGATCGGTTGTGTTGGTTTTCGGGCGAGAAGAAGCGCCAACAGGATAAATTTTTACTCATCGGACGCGCGAAGATCGAAAGAGGGAGAGAGAGAGAGAGAGAAAGAGAGAAAGACAGAGAGAGAGAATGACCACGAGCAATTGCTAAAGGGATTCTCGACTACCGTCTCGCTTCATCCAACGTACGAGGGGATGGTGTCGTGAAAAAACACACGTAAGAAGAAATATCCTCTACCAACCCCTTTAGACCACCCCCTCTGTGTCTGTACATGGATTTTTGTCTTTCTCCCACTCGCAAAAATATGGCGAGTTTCGAGGAACGAAGGAGTAAGTCAGGTTGAAGTAGCGGTGGTAACTGTGGTGAAGAAGGAGGAGGAGGGGATGCGAGGGAGGATTTGCAAGGGGTCGTAGGTTGGTCCAGGAGATAGTCCAGGGGGTTAGGGGATTGAAGAGAATGAGAACCAGGGTGAGAGAGAGAGAGAGAGAGAGAGAGAGAGAGAGAGAGAGAGAGAGGAATGGACCGGTGCAAGTAGGTTTAATATTTGATAACGCGGGCTGGTCATCCTGGCGAGGCGATAACACGGGCCCCGCGGGAACCTTCCGGCCAACATCCCTCGGAAAACGAGCGGATCCAGAGCGCTATACTCTTCATCCCTCTCTCTCACTCTATCTCTTTCTCTCTCTTTCTACCTCGGTTCTCAAACCCCGAGGCCGTGTGTGCGTTGTAGAAGTCCACTCGCTGTAACGTCGGCCTCGCCACTATCTACCCGTTTATACGTACCGCGCACTCGTGTATGTAAGGCTTGAGTGAGAGAGAGAGAGAGACAGTAGAAACAACCCCTAGCGTTCGCCATCGTCGTCGCGTCATCCCCTTTGACCGCCCCCGCGCGAGATCCAGGGACCCCTGGCGGAGCCACAGAAATGTGGACGTTACGTGTCGCTCGGCCCTCGCTTCCGAGATCCTACGTCTATCTTCCTCTCTCTCTCTCTCTCTCTTTCTCTGTAGCTATCTATCTTTATCTCCCTTTCGGTCTCTGCGTCGTTGGGCAATAGAAAAACGTGTCGATGGACTCGCAATCGCGAACTACGCCTACCTATTTCTCCTCTCGCTACGCAAAACTTCGACTCTCGAAATATTCTTTTACAAGATTTTTTGTTTCGTTTTTTTCTTTGATGACAAATAATCGACATAAAAATTAGCTATTTACGTCGAATTTTTGCAAAATTTTGAAATTTCACTCTAATCGATTCAAACGAGAACGAAAATTGATCGAATTAATCGATTTTAATCGAATCCGATAGGAGAGAGAGAGAGAGAGAGAGAGCGAAAAGGAAGAGTAAAGAAAGGAACGAGATCCCCGAAGGCCGCGAAATAAATGCGATAAAAGGGTGGTTGGCTCGTAGCGGGAGGGTCGCACCTTTGTCAATAATTCAACGGTGAGAAAATTCACCGACGTAAATTGACACAAATCTCGACCCTGTAAATACATACATACATACACACACATATATATATATATCTACATCGTAACTAAAGTGTCTCTACTTTCGTTCTATTCTCTAGCCTTCTCTCACTCTTTTTTCTTTCTTCATACACCTCAATTTTCTTATAGGAAGGTCGCGTGCTAATAATTTTTATTTCCTTTGCTCATCCGTCTCGTTATTCGCTCGAATCTTCCCCCCCCCCCCCCCCCCCCCCCCACCCCACCCTCTCTCCTCCAGCAGTTCGAATATTTCGCAACGCAAAGAGAAAAAAAAATACGTATTCACCGACCGTTTCGTTCCTCTTATACACGTCTCGGAAACTTTGTTTCTTTCTTGTTGTTATTTTCTTTTTCGTTCCCCTCCCGACGAACGAAAGAAAAAGATATTTTTATTCTTGTCTTATTTTGGCGCGCCCGAAACAACGCCAAGTGTTACATCTCGATGTGTAGATCGCGCGACGTCGAGGAACAAGGTGAGGTTGGATTTTAGACATGTATATATGTATCTCTCTCTTTCTCTCGAGTGGAGAGAGAGAGAGAGAGAGAGAGAGAGAGAGAGAGAGAGAGAGAGAGAGAGAGAGAGAGAGAGCGCGCGAGAGAGAGAGAGTTGAGGAAGGAGGGCAAAGCGGTGGTTGCGAGTGGCGGTCGCGAACCATGCGAGCATGAAGCCAGAGCAACCCTTAACCGTGTATATACGTATATACGATTAGTAGGTAGAGAAGCGAGATCGAGAGGGACGTCGAGGCGTTCAGAGGGTGGGAGGGAGTGTGTGGGGGGGGGGGGGGTTGCAAGATGGCCGACCGAGAAAATCAGAGCGCAAGCGTGCCACCCGTTTAGCCCCGCCCCCCTCCAACGGTAAGCCACCCCTCCCCTCACCGCCCCTCCTCGGTGATCCGCGTCTCTCTTCCAACTCATCCCTTGGCGGGTGTCGACCAACCCTGCCTCGAGTATCCTCTTCTATCTCCACCGCGTCTCTCCTCTCTCCCACCGTTCCGTCTCACTTCCTCCCCCCCCCACCAAACCCCCCCCCTCCCTTCTTTTCACCCCCCCCCCCCCCCTTCCCCCGTTTCACCCTCCCAGCAACGAGCGAACAAGTGCGATTCACCACCCTCGCTGCTACCACGCGCGCACAGCCTCGTCTCTCTCGTACGTCCCACACAACGGCCCACCCCGACCTACCTACCCTGTTCAAACCCCCGCAATCCCCTCCCAACCCCTTTCGGGATGTACCGAACGATTCGTCCGTTCGGGACAGAACATGTCGCGCACTCTTCCGTGCCAGTCATCGAGAAAAAGTTCTCGATAGGGCTCGACACGTACGCGCGAGAATAACAATTACGCGGTGTTCTTGCCATCGTGAGATACAGAGACGAAGAGAGAGAGAGAGAGAGAGAGAGAGAGAGAGAGAGAGAGAGAGAGAGAAAGAGTGCAAACAAACACGCGCGTGTGTTCGCGAAATCAAAAGCCAGAAACATTTGTGAATCGTTGAGATTAGGCAAGGTGAGCAAGGGGGGGAATGGGGGGTTGCTGGTTTTTCGTAAACGAACAGATCGAAGGACCAAAGTTGTTTTTTGTTTGTTTCTTAACGTGAACGTGCGAGAGTGCCAAGGGTGTAACTGTGCTTAATCGTGAGCATGACAGGGGGTGCGAAAAATAAGGGATGATTTTTTCGCGGGGGGTGAGAGTGATACAAAGTTAAATATTGCCAAATTGTTTTCGTATCTCTTTGTGAACGCACATATATATCTATATATATAGATATATAGATATATATATATAGATATATATAGATATATATATATATATAAATATTCACATATATATTTGTGTATATAAATTTGTCTCGTGGAAAAGATAACTACAGATCAAAATTCTAAAGAATGACAATGAGGAAACGACGCAGTATCCGGGTAGACCCTGAGCTACCTGGTTGTCACTAATTCCATGTTCATTTGACCTTCACGTAAATTTTTTTTCATTTTGTTTTCGTTCGCGTCACGATCGCGAGATGCTCGCGTCAACCCCGTCCGACGGGTTGCAATCCCCGTGAAACATTGACACTGTGTGGAAAACAAAAAGAAAATTCCAAGAAACAACTGCGCGTATTCGAAAATTGTTGATATTTCGTTTTTTGTTTTGTTTATAACAGTACAGTGTCGCGGGTGTGTTATTCGTGCTGGAATTTTGTCACGGGAACTGTCGCGCGGGAGGAAGAAGTAAAAAAAAAACATCGTCGCACAAATGAGAGAAATTTTTAAATCGGATTTACGCAGCGTTACTTGCTGCTAAATCGAATCCGAGTAACTAAAAAAAATTGATATTTTTGAGGGAGTTTGTATGAGATAAGAATTTTTGACAAGATGATGTACTCACCGGACAAGATGATGGGAAGCAAAGGACTCCACGGAGCGCCGATAAGCGCACCAGGATGCTTCCCATCGGGACGATATTCGCCGCCGTCGTATCGCGCGGCGCCGGATCCGATGCCACCACCTCCGAGACGTTGCATGCCAAATCCACCTGTGAGTAGTTGAAAGAGAAAAAAAAACACTTTTTTTTTTTCAGAATTTTAAGAATTTTTTTACTTTTTACTGGATTTTACTTACCGCGAATTTTTTTAAGAGGGGAAGGGGTGGGGGGGGGGCGGGCAGGCGGCAGAGAAGGAGAATTTGCATGTAAATCTTTTCCCGGAACATTTAGCTAAGCTGATTATATGGAGCTGTAACTCTGTGGCTGGTGGTTCGCGCGTAACAGAAAGGGAAGGAGAAAAAGGGCTTCGAAGAATTTTATGGAGAACGGGGAAATCGGTAGAAGGGAATTTTATTGAAGGGGGATTCGCGATAATCCTGGTGTACTTAATGGATTTGCGATGTATTATTGAGTCGGGAAGTTCTTTTATATCTTTTATTCGAATGTACAATATAACGATTGGGGAGGGGGGGGGGAGGGGGGGGGGTTGCGAAATTTTTTTTATTCTGGGGAAGATAGTCAATCGGATTTTTGTAAATATCTCGTTTTGCGTTGATTTTAGAGCAGAGACGTTTATGTTAATAATTGTTGAGAATAAAATGAACTATATAAAAGGTTATTAGGTGTTTCTTCGTACGTTTAATATTTTCGAAGCTAGAGCGAAAAATAAATCGAATCGCGTTAGCGATCAGCAAAACTAACATTTTTGAAAATATTATCGTATCCACGCGTCTCTCCCTTCAAAAACATATATTTCACTCAACATTCTTTTACATAATTTTATTTTTATTCTCGAAAATTCATTGTAATCAACAGAAATGTAAATATTATTTACAAACTTTTACCAAAAATTGAAAAAATCTCGATTTTTCGAATTTTATATTATAAATCTCTTGCATTTTAATCCAATTCCTATCTGCTCGCACACGTTGAAATAATTCACCAATCCTATATCCTAATTCTCACGTTCATTCAAAAATTCCTCAAAAATTACAAATAAAAAATATAAATTGAAAAAACAACCATAGTTCATAATTCACCTTTAACAACTCATAACTAATTTTTGAAATATCGTAGCGTCTTGATCCAACCACCATTTCAAGCCCCAAAAATTTCTGAATAAAATAAGCCCCCCTTGAAATTTTTGCCTCAACATGAAACAAACTTACGTCCATTTTACTACCCCAAAATTTTTTTTCCCAGAATTTTTGTAAATTTTCCTTTCTAACTTAAATAATTACCACGTGCAAACTCTGTAAGACTAATTACCATCGTACTAAATTACCAAAATTCCAAAAATCGTCAATATCACGTATCAATATACTTTATGATTTCTTTCTATATCCGTATCGGTGTTTTCTCAAAAAAAAAAAATCTACGCGACGTATCAAGTTCACTACCGCATATACCCAAAGAGATAGCGAGTGGAGAGGGGCAAAAGGGGGGAGGGGTGGGCATCATCCCCCGAAGCAACGATGCGAAGCGGCGCGTCCGTCCTCGCGTCTCCCTCACGACAGTCTTTTACTTTATTCATGTGACGTAATAGGATAAAAAGCGTCGCTACGAGCTGAGTGCCTAGATGAGATTACAGGCGTGTACTACTGATCTTCTTCTACTTGATTCTTTTTCTTCCTTTTTTCCCATCACTTTTTTTCTCTCCCGATGTTTCAAGATCGACGATTTCATCGCGAAAATCTCATTACGCGTCGCTCTGTTCGATAGGAAAATTCGTTTCGAGTCGAAACGAAAGACAAAAAAAACATCCCCAATGCGATCGAGATTCACGCGGGGGGTTGGTGATTGGGGGATGATAATGCGATTTTTCATATTTACGATTGAATTATTTTCCGACAATTCATTAATGTGTATTATCATAATTTTTATTATCAGTGACGTTTATTAATTAGGAACATTTTTTTGTATTATCACTCGTTGATAAATATCGATGAAATTAATAAAAATGATTTGTCTTTTTGTTTTTTTTTTTTTTTGTAATTTGACGTTGTAATCTTAGAACGTGTGTGACCCGGTTGAAATGTGATTATTGTTGGACCAGAAGAGCTATCGCTATTTCACGTTTCGTTGGATTCTCGCTCGTGCTTTATGGGCGCGAAAGAGAGAGCGAGAGTGTGAGAGGGGATATTCCCGAGAATCTCGTTACCTATGGTAATTAATACAGCTCGACGCGTTGCATATTTATGATCACCCATTCCCCTTTGGGCTACTGGCCCTTTCGTTTTTAATTAATTCACTGTCCACCCGGCGAAATTATCTATCCGATTTTACGGATCGTCGGAAATACCTTGACTCGCGTGAATGAAATTAAAAAAAGAATTCTCGACAATCTACCCCGTCAATATTTTTTTAATCAAGAAATACTTCTTTTTTTAATTTGATTTATTTAACCAATTTACGATTGCTCGTCTTACTGTGAGAAAAAAACCGGACGCTGGAATAATCGATCGACTGAAAGAAATTAATACGAACGAAAAATTCCCAAACATGTACAGGGATAGTTTTTCACAGAGGCTGAAAAATACAATTTTTGGCACGTTTGACATTCGCGTTTGAATTATTACGAGGCTTTAAAACCCGCCGAAACTTCAAGTTGAATGGAATTGAAAGCGTGGAGTTTGATTTTTATGCAAAGAAGCTCGTTAGATTGAAATTTTACTATAGCCACCCCTTGATGACCCCGCAAGCTGTTAAATGCGTGCACTTGTCATCCGAAAATCTGGGAAACGAGCATATGTTCCATAAACCAGCCCGATCTTCGTTCACGTTGCTATTGTTTGGCAACTCGATACATAGAACGTTGTGTATTGTGTATTGTGTATATAACACACACACAACGAGGAACACCAGGGGCACGAGTCATCCGGTGTATGTACGAGAGACACACATGGCACTCGTCTGACCACACACGAGATTGCATAGTCGATACGTCCTCGCACCTGTGAATCTCACGACGCTTTTTTTTCACTCCACCTTACGCATCAAGCGGTACGACGAACCCCTAATATTTTTTTACGTCCTTTTCATTCAAACAGGATGTCTGACCGTAGTTAGCATTTTCTACTAGCAACGCTAAATTCTTAACATTAAAGACTGTAATAAAATTAATCGATTTACGTTCTTTATATAGTTTGAAGTTAAGTAGTACGTCTGACCAAAAAGTGCAGTTTCTACTTAAAGCCTAAGAATTAGAAATTATTCGTAAGATACTATAATTAAAATACTTTGTACAAGTTTACGTTCGAGCTTGAGCCGAAGATCGAGTTCTAGTACAAATTTACATCTCGACTTAAATTAAAAATTGCCCTGACATACGTGCTCTAACTTAAATTCGAATTAAAGTTCGAACTAAATTATATGAGCCAAATTGTCCAATTTAAAACCATATTTCATACTTAATTCCAAACCCAAGACAAGAATGAAATTTCAAATCAACGTTTTTATTCCAAATTCAAAAATTCAAATTTTCACTCACCCCTTAACGCAACCCCCGTACTGCTGTTCTATTTTCCGTCGGAAAACTTACGAATTGCTGTGTAGGTGAGCCCAATTCTCCGACTCGCGGAGCGTCTAACCGCGGGCAGCTGCCCGCCGACGGGCACGTCTGACCACTCACGGTGCTTTACTACTTTTGCTCCTCGGCAACGAAATTTCCTTTCGTGCACTGGCGTTACACGGAGCGAGTCGGATGAGACTTCCTGCGGGAATAATTCATTGTTCGGTGACTGTGTATACATCGAGAAAGGACGTGAAATAGTGGTCAAGGAAATTGGCGAGTGTAAGGTCGAGTGACGAACGATCCGAGAACGAATGTCTGAACATCACGCACTCACCTACTCCTTGTAACGTATATATGTATATAAAACAGGGAAAATGCTCGATAAAGTCAAGATGGGAGAGAAAAAGAGCGAGAAAGAAAATAATACATACTACATCTTGTACATATATATATATATATATATATATATATATATATATATATATACAGCGATACATGAGAGTAGAAAAAGCTCCTGCAGCGATCACATCGAGTCTAAGCAACGCCGATGGGACGGTTCTCTATCTTTCTCTCTCCTCCAGCAACCGGGCTATAGAAAAAGAAAAAGAGAAACAGCCCCCGCGGTCGAGACCCCCCCGCACACGGTACACTGGGGACACATAACGCTCCCCACTTACATCCAATCACTCCTGATTTATATTTACTACTTCGCTTAGCCCCTTATTTATCGTGACTTCACGGCCGTAGACGCGTAGAATAGTAACGTTAATTTGGCAACCAAATTGAAAATAATGCCGCGGGTCGAATACGCGAGCACGAGCGAATGTGGTTGGTGAGATACGCGCTGTAAAAAATATTTATATAGATTGTTTGTGTAAGAGAGAAATAAAATAAATAAAATTGTTTCGCGTTTGTACTACGTGTACGAGGGAAGGGATGAAATTATAAATTAAAGAAAATTTTTATTAAAAGACGAAAAAAGTTTTACTGTGATGGAATGTTCGATTTTATGAGAATGAATTTAGAAGCAATTTTTCCAATTTTCAAACGTTTGAAATTATAAATTAAAGATAAATTTTTATTAAAAGACGAAAAAAGTTTTACTGTGACGGATCGTTCGATTTTGTGAGAATGAATTTAGAAGGAATTTTTTCAATTTTCAAACGTTTGAAATTATAAATAAAACAAAATTTTTATTAAAAGACGAAAAAAGTTTGACTGTGGTGGATTGTTCGATTTTGTGAGAAAGAATTTAGAAGCAATTTTTCCAATTTTCAAACATTTGAAATTATAAATTAAAGATAAATTTTTATTAAAAGACCAAAAAAGTTTGTGACTGTGACAAATTGTTGGATTTTTGGAAGAGAAATAATTTGAAATAAATTTGATCAATTTTGAAGTGATCGATAAATAACTGTTCCTCCCTCTAACGTTTTCCCTTATTTTCAGTCTGTCACTAACACAGCACTATCGTTCCTCCTCAAGTTCTCGGTAGTTCGAACTCCCGATTCGATTCGGAATTCTGTTATTTTTTTTTCTTTCACAATTCGTTCCTTCCCCTCTCCTCGACTGTCGCCTCAACCATTCTGTCGCACGGTCGTACGTAAAAATAATGGAAGAAACTTTTTACGCCACCGGCAATTTTGTGACACGCGCGGGAAGAAGCCTCTCTCGTAACCGCAACGAATTAGTGAATTCCTAAAACGTTTCGAGTGCCCTCGCGCTTTCCAACTTTCTGTATAGGGACATATATATAAAAAAGAAAAAAAAGAAAAAAAAACAAACAAAAGGCAGTGAAATTCGGCGAGGAAAGAGAGGTGGGACCGAAGCATCGAAGAAATAAGTAGTGACGGACGCGTGCGACGAGTTCGTTCCCTACAATCACGCACCCCAAGTTTTTTTAAGAAAAAAAAAAAAAAAAAAAAAAAAAAAAATATTAACAAAAAACAAACATCTTCGCCATTCTTCTGAACGTTAAAATATTCATAATAAACTTTTCATCAAAACTATCAAACGTTTAAAAATCGTTTCAACTCGCCGACGTTTATCCTCCCTCGAAAAAACTACCCCTGTGACAAAAATTCCTCGATAGTCGAGTATCTAGGTTGAATAAAAAAGAAAACTGAAAAATTCACCCTCGACCCTCGTGCCCTTCGTTATAAACCAACAAGGCAAACTCGAGTCCGGTTAATCGTCACCATTCTCGAGTTCGTATTGACAACGACAGTTTCGCGAGAAAAACGCGCGAGATCGCGAAAAAATAAAACTTCCAGTTTGTAACTCGTGTTTCTATCGTAAATAGTTGATAACGAATGTATTTTGTTGAGCACGAGTTTAGACGAATTATGCCTTATATATATATATCTGCTTTGGGCAGCGTCGTTCGAAAGGGGGTTAGAAGTTTCCACGTGACGAGTAGAGGGCAGAGATGGCGAGTAGAGGGTAAGAGGGGAAAGGGGGTTGATTCGAGTACACGAAGAACACGAGGGAACGTTACTTCCGCTCAGACCGGCGCGGTTTAACGCTCGCTTATTATTATTTTTATTAGGGGTCCAACGCCCCCTCCCCTTCCTCCAACCCCCATGTCCCCATTACCTACCCCTTGTCCCGTGTACCGCGCACGATTTTCAACGCACGTAATGCTATAAGCCGATAGAACGGAGAGACGACCTCGGGGGTTGCTATACCACTCGGCTTCCACAGGAAATAAACCTAAGTGTATAATTACAATAATACTTACGATCCTCCCTCTTCGGCCCTTCACGTGCGGTTGGGGCGGACACGAGTGTATAAGGGAACGCATATATATATATATATATATATATTGATATAATGAATATATGTCTGGTAGTTTGGTACCTGTGAAAACGAAAATTGTCGGAGGGTTGGACGTCGACGAGTGGAAACTAATGAGTTCTAAATATCCCGTAGAGCGAGCGAGTAGGACGAAAGGAAGAGGGCAAATTCCTCCCGGCTCTTCTATCGCTCGTTTTCACTTATTTTCTACTCGAGAGAAAACGAGACTGGCCCAATTATACACGAATTTTATAATGATCGTGGTAAAACGATGGCTGTAACAGAAATTATTTATCAATTTGTCGTACACACAGCGAAAATGTACATTGTATTTTCTCAAGGGGTGGGTCACGTCATTGCGATATTAGAAATTGAAAATTGTATCGAATTTCGTCGATGTTTGTCCCTAGAAAATTCCATTATCATGGACAAATAGAAATTCGTGATTGGGCAATTTTCGTTGGACCATTGTCCGAAAGATTGTAATTTCCTCGGATACAATTGATATATCGAAGGGGGTAGATTGTAACTATTTGCAGTTCGTTGGGGTTTCGTTTAATCAATCTACGTAGAAATATCAATTATAATTCTAAATCGTAACTAAATATCGTGGTAAATTGGTTTACGATTATCGTTGGGTGAAAGGGGTGCGAAATTTGGTTGGTTATGAATTTAGGGGTAGTTGTGTGCGTACGTAGATAGTTCATTGTTGGTACGAGGTAACGAAGCCGGTTGGTGTATCGATGTACAAGCGGTACGTGAGTATTATGGCGCGATCGTTATTATTGTACAACGACACTATTAAACTCGAGACAATTAACTTCGTTCGAGCTATTTTTGCAGGAGACAGCATATATATATATATATATATATATACAGTTATAAATAAATAAATATCTACTCTCGTATTTATAAACGGAAATAAATTTTCTAAATATTAGAATAAAAAAAACTACCCTTGCTGTTAATAGAGGACGTCGACTCTTTAAATTTGATTGAATTGATAAATTTTGTTTAATTAACTACATCCTGTTATTTATAGTACGGATCAATCCTTGGAGTAAATATGAATTAATAAATATTGAAAAAAAAAAAAAAAAGAAAAATGAAATGCCTTTGATATTTATAGCAGTCATTAATGGAGACGCGAGAATCACCGAGAACGTTGAAATAAACAATCACGGAAGGTCTGCGGTTGGTGGTCGAGAGTCCGCGTGCGCTATGAGAGCATATTCGTGCTCGCTCACTCGAAGCGAACAACCCCTCGCGCTCAAAATCAAGAGTCTATCATTATGGCCATATGTTTCTCGTCGCGATCCGTATCGTTGCTATATGCGCGATCGTCCTCGCATGGTAATACACGTATGCTCGAGCATGGAGATTCGTGCGAATGAGACAGAGAAAAAGAGGGTACACATGTGTGCATATATATATATATATATAAAGAGAGAGAGAGAATAGTGCTGGTGGCAGCCAAAGGGCAGAGGCTTGCACCTGTTCATTCGAAGCCATCCGGTACGAAATATATATTGGTCGTTCATTCATTTCTCCAACAACATAAAAAAAAAGTGCCAAAATTTTATGAAAGAAAAAAAAATTGTGTTCATTTTTGTTAGTAATTCTGTTTTTTTTTTTTTTTTAAATTTAAAAATACGTTCGTGGCAGTCAAAGGAGAGAGGCTTGCACCTGTTCATTCGAAGCCATCCGGTATGAAATATATCTTTGTCGTTCATTCATTTTTCCAACAATATACAAAAAAAAAGTGCCAAAATTTTATGAAAGAAAAAACAATTTTTGTCCGTTTTTGTTAGAAATTCTGTTTTTTTTTTTTTTTTTAATTTAAAAATACGTTCGTGGCAGTCAAAGAAGAGACGCTTGCACCCGTTCATTCGAAGCCATCCGGCACGAAATATATCTGGATCGTGCATTCATTTCTCTAACAACAACCAAAAAAAAGTGCCAAAATGTTATAAATGAAAAAAAAAAATTTTGTTCAAATTTGTTTAGAAATTCTATTTTTTTTTTTTCATTTTAAAAATACATTAATGGCAGCGAAAGGAGAGAGACTTGCGCCCGTTCATTCGAAGCCATCCGGTACGAGATATATCTGGGTCGTTTGTTCATTTCTTCAACAACATCCAAAAAAAGTGCCAAAATCTTGAAAAAAATATATTTCGCTTCATTTTTTTTTGAAATTCTAGTTTTTTTTTAAATACGTTAATTTTTTCACGACAGGATAAACATTGATCCTTCCTCTATGACGAATCAACGACAAAATTGGAAACGTAATAATTAATTCGATTGAATATTTTGTATTTTTTTTTTGTTTCGATTTGTAACGTCACGCCAGACAAAAGCGCGAGTCCCTCGACACGCTCGCGTAAATCTGTAAATAATACGTCGCGTTTCTTAGCGAGTAAACAAATCGCTCGATCGTGACAATAAACTAGGGAATCGCTCAAACTCGAATGTGTGTCGCTCTTTAAATATTAGTTTGACTCGATGAGAGCAACGTGTTGTATGAATTTGTTTCGATTTTTTCGTCGTTACGAGTCACACGTTGTGCCCTCGTGAACGACCAGTGGACCGATCGAAGTCCTAATTAATTTTCGCTCTTTTTATCTTCGTCCGACTAACCACAGTTCTCCTCATACAATTTCCTGTTATTTCATTCTCTCTCTCTCTCTCTCTCTCTCTCTCTCTCTCTCTCTCTCTCTCTCTCTCTCTCCCCCCCCCTCTCTCTCTCTCTCTCTCTTTTTCTCTGTCAATCGTCCTCCCTCTCGGATTCTCTCCGGTCCATCGTTGTCGCGCAGTCTCGATATTAAAATATCTCCCGGTCGATCTGCTCAGCTTCACTTCTGGCCACTCATATGCATATCCGTTTAAAAACGATGACGGTACAGCAGAGAAAGTGCTTTAATTGTTTTAATTGACTCTGTCTCTCTCTTTCTCTTTCTCTCTCTTTCTCTCTTTCTCTCTTTCTCTCTTTCTCTCTTTCTCTCTTTCTCTCTTTCTCTCTTTCTCTCTTTCTCGCGTGACCTTGACCCTCATTACTGTCATCGGTTTTATCCTACGGAATTTACATAGATTTTATTTTCGCCTCTGGAGATCCGAGCGGTTGGACGAAAAAAAAAGAATACTGTCACACTCCTATATTGGCAACTCGATTTCTGACATAAATATAATATCGAGTGATACTTGGAAAGGAAGGAATATCGATTTTAAAAGTCGATAATAACCGGAAATATGATTTTGAGAAAGTCGGAATAGGTTCTAGTGATTTTTGTCTCATCGACTGGACATCCGCTTAAAATTATTTTAGGGGTGAGTTTTTGTGGGCAACAATTATTTTCTCAATGTTTGTTTCATCACTGATCGAGTTTCCGAACGATCTTAAGAGAATAAAGCTTTCTCCATAAAGAAAGTAAACCAAAAATATGAAATATCGTTCCAAGGGTAGTTTCCACCCCCAAATAAACATATTCTCATAAATCAATATCGACGCGCAGTACGATTTTCAAATCAAACAGCTCGAAAGATTGATAAACTAAAGAAAAAAGTAA
>JAPYZT010006480.1:0-11631 GCA_030522965.1 Tryphoninae sp. A BG-2022a | reverse complement strand
GTTGTACGAAGTATTTTTGATTTAGAAACGATTTCAAGAGTCAAAAATTAACAATTCGACTAGAATTGTTAATTTATTCCTCCAACACCAAAAAAAAAACGTGAAAATTCAGTTTTTTGAGCTTTCAACTGACAAATTGAAACAAAATAAAATAAAAATTATGATATTCATGTTGTCCAAAGTACGTTTGATTTAGAAACGATTTCAAGAATCGATTTATTCCTCCAAAACAAAACAAAAACACGAAAAATCAGTTTTTTAAGCTTTCAAGTGATAAATTGAAACAAAACAAAATAAAAATTATAATATTCATGTTGTACGAAATATTTTTAATTTAGGAACGATTTCAACAGTCGAAAATTGATGAGTGGACTAGACTAAATAATTTGCTCCTCTTAAAACAAAAAAAAAACGCGAAAATTCAGTTTTTTGAGCTTTCAACTGATAAATTGAAACAAAACAAAATAAAAAATATGATATTCGTGTTATACAAAGTGTTTTTGATTTAGAAACGATTGCAAGAGTCGATTTATTCCTCCAAAACAAAAAAAAACGCGAAAATTCAGTTTTTTGAGCTTTCAACTGACAAATTAAAACAAAACAAAATAAAAATTATGATATTCGTGTTGTATGAAGTATTTTCGAATCATAAATGATTTCAAGAGTCGAAAATTAACGAATCGACTAGATTCATTAAGTTATTCCTTCAAAACCAAAAAAAAAAAAAAAACATAAGAATTCAATTTTTTGAGCTTTCAACTGACAAATTGAAACAGAACAAAATAAAAATTATGACATTCCTATTGTACAAATTATTTTTCATTTATAAACTCCCTTAACAAATCTTGTCAACGAGAAAGCATTCAAAATTGTTGTTCCCATACGTAGCTAATTTTTTTTCGCCACGAATAAAAATGTATTTTACCCTTCAGTCTATCAGGAGTACATTTTTAGGTTATTCAATCGATTTTTTTGGAGCATTTTGTGACATTCTCAACGAAGTCCTCAGGGAAATTCACTATCGGGTTACGCCCCGTTCACATTACGAACCGATCAATTCTCAGCGTGTCCTGTCCATCGAATATGTAAATATATGCATTGTTCGTGCGATGGATATGACTATTCCAGGATGACATTGACGTCCTTCGTACATCTCTTTTCGTAAAACTGTGTAAAAACCACTTGAGCTACGAACGTGTACCGTCGATAACACTCTTTTTTATCGAGTGCTCTTCGCCCTTTCCACCGGCTTCCACGTGCCGGAAACTGCCGTGGTGCCTTGTTGATTTGATTCTTCCTTTTTTTACTATTTCTTTTTCGTTCGATTCGCGCGTTTGTCCACGCTCTTTGTCGTTTCGTTTCCAGATAAAATGTTCGATACAGATTGACGAATAAAATGTCGAAAAGCAAACAGACGCTCGAATCGAAATGCTTATCGGCACGTTGGTCTGTCCTCGTGTATATTTTTCTCCCAGAGAGCACGAGAACTCGTATATTGTCGATAAATACTTGCGCCGAATATCGAGAGAGACCGTTTCGACGTATTTCATCGATTCTGGTATTCCGATTTACATACGAACCTTATAGTTTAAAATAAAAAACGATTTTCCAATGGAATTTTTGTATCTCATTTATCAAAACGGCTACAAAATTATTTTCGAAAAAAAAAAATTATGTTCAAAGTATTTGTGCAATTTATCGAAAACAAATTTATAAATAATTATAAATTTCTATCTTTTTGATAATTCGTAATGTTTATATATATTTTTTATTTTATATTAAAACAAATTTTTCCAGATCGTCGCAAAAAAATTGGTTTTTCAATTTTTTTACGTAACTTTTTCCATATTTGAACTTCGTGAAGTTTTTTTTTTTCAATGCTGAACGACCGGAAACCCTTTCTACTGTGAGTGGAATTGTTTTTCACGAGTGGATAGAAATGTATGCAGAATTACTGACGATGGGAGGAAAATAAGGAAAATGAATAATACAGAGCGAGAGAGGAAGGGAATGACAGAGGGAGAGACAGACAGACGGACAGAGAAGAATGTCTCTGCTAATAATATTGTATCAAATATCGAGAACATTTAATGAATACAAAAATAACGAGCGTTTGGCAATTGTACTGCACCCACGCTTCTTTTTTTTTCCACGACCCCCACGGGTTTCCATTTCATCTGCACTCTTTGTCTTGAAATACATGCCTTCGTCATAACGATAATTCCGATAAAGCTTGCAATAATTTTATCATTATAATATCTATCGTTTTATCGACGTAAAATGATATTTTATAGAAATTTCGACCCAATTTACAATTGTTTCATTAAGTCAATTTTCGCAAATAATTGTTTTATCGATAATTATTAACTATTTATGAACTTGTCAATAATTAAATGAAATTAAAGACGTAAAATCATCGACGGTGTTGTACAATTTGCAAAATTATAATACCCATTTTGTAAATTGTACAACAATTTTTTAAATTGTAAATTGTTTGAGCCTATTTATCAATAATTTTAATCAATTATCAATCAAATCGTGAAATTTTATGTCGTACATTTCGTTCGAAATTTTGATGTCATTAATACGTAATGAGTAACAAGCTGTTGTTATCTTATCATGCTTCGAACAAGATCCAAGAGGGTGGAATGATAACTCTTAGCTGGGAAGAAAAATTATTTTTTTTCGTTATTCGTGATTTTTTGTTCTGTTTTTTTTCTATTTCGTTCGACCTTTATATTGAAAACGTGACTGCGATTTCGGATTTCTTCGAAATTTATCTAACACGCAATGTGTTGAGAGAGGGCGAGAGAGAAACGATGGATGAAAAAGAGGTCAAGGAGCGAAGAAGGTTCATTCATCAGATGGAAAGAATTTCTTTTTTTTGGGCGGCTTCGGAGGGAGAGTGGGTAGGTACAGGCCATTCGTTGGCTGTCTCGACATACGAGGGTTGGTTTATCTCTTTAACGTCTACGAGCTCGACAATTTATCACGGAACCGACAGTACAACTTGTGATTTTATTCTGACATGTAATTCACTACGTTCAAGCTCATGTGTGTGAAATAATATTGGGATCACTTTCCTCAAAATAACTCATGAAGTGACTGAAAGAAAATAATAATCGCAAACTACGATTTACAAAATTTTGATTTTTTTTCACAAATTATTTGACAATTTTGAAAAAAGTGCCTCCCTTATATAAAAAAGAAGATCTTACATTAGTGTTCTTCAAATAAAGCCTGATATATTTCAACTGTCTCGTATTTTTATATTTTATTTTTATCGACCGTAAAAAATGTGACGCCTTTCTTAGTCGAGGCTCGAATAGGTATGAAAGAAGAACAATGACGGGTAAGGAGGCGAGGCAAGCATCCAAATGACGTAAGAGAAACGAGAAGACGGTGGATAGTCTCGCGTGTGAAATAAATAACGTCCCCATTACCTCATAATTCGTGGTAGTCCTTAGGGTGGTCATATGAAAAGATACGAGGTTGGTGAGCCACTCCTTTGTCCATTCGGTATATGTACACATATCTTCCAGCAGCGAACCCCATCGTAAGAATCCGATAGTCTCATTTACGACCACTTCACCTTTTTCAACTGTGGGGGAACAATTGTGTCCCTACGTTGTGGAATGTGATCTATATATATATATATATATACGTTTATCGAGGATCCTTAAGGTCCGGACAAAGAGGACATCGTTAGGGTACTTTTGCTACGGGTCTACATTACTTTCTGACATCGATAATGATATATGCTTCTTCGACTTTTACTTCGGTTACAGCCTTGATAACACTTTCATATAAATTCTTCTCATATCTTGTCATTGTCAGTATCGTCGAGATCCCTCAGCTCCTCGGTTCTTAAACGCATCGTAATCAAAGTGCGGTATTTTCGTGAAATAATGGTATGCAGCGAGAGCATTCGCGATCTAGCTGGCTCGATGCTATGTGTTGCGCATGCGCGTCGCGTTGCGCATGCGCGTTACGTCGTGGGCTTACGCATGCGCGAGGCGAATAGTGGGGAAAACCGGTGCTCGAGCGGGCATAGTCGGAACCCTGGGAACGAATTTAAATATGGGGAGCGATCGGAAAATGAATGGTTAAGTTATGAATAATGTGGCTATATGTTGATGTAACGATCGTATTCCAACTCGTACAATTGTTTTAACTCCTACACTTTCGCTCAGGGTTGTTTGGTTTCGTATCGAAAGCATGCTAGTAAAGACAGTTTTGCACTTGTGGGAGGAGAATGCTCGAGGTTTTCATAACGCTCATACACCAAACTATGATATTCGCGATGCCTGGAAACGGTATCGGAATTCTGGGATTTATAACGTTCATTATAATTTCAATTAATTTACGAACAAAAGGAAAGGAGGTTGGGATTCGGGGGTTCTACAAGCATACGATTATTAGTCTCGTAAACTCCGACATCAGCCGTTTGCACTAACGACAGGGTGAAAAAGTAATTTGTTGTACATAATAGCATTCCTGAGATTTCGGTGATTTAAGCTTGGCATTCTCGCTCCTGTATTTGACACCGTGCGAAAGCAATTTTCTGTCTCATTTAGGAGCAATTTGCACGATACCATGTCTTCAAAAAGTAACTAATATCGTCGTTGTAATTACGCGGGACGTAAAAAAGTCGAATGTAGAGCCTGTTTGTTGCTTTGAATTTCGCCCTTCGCCATATATATCTGATGCCCTCTCTCTCTCTCTGTTCCTTTTTCGTTTCTCCCCTTTGGCTGCTTCCATCTTTTCTGGACAGAGTTAGCTAATGCTAGAACACGGAGTGAATTTTTCTAACGGTTGATTAAATTTGATCGACCGTTTCGTCTCCCAGAATCTAATTATTCAAGGATTTTTCAGAAATTTATCGCGCCTTTACTGTAGAGCTTTTCAAATGGTCACTTGCACCGTGTGCTAGCTAGCCAGCTGTCAGCGCAATTTTCGCTTTATTATCCAGCGATAACGAATCGCCGGCATAACAGCAAAGTTGATGCAAATGAACAGAAATTTTCATCGAGACGAAAGATTGTTGGTTTCATAGTTGAAACGTATTTTGCTCACCATTATAATATTAGCATATTTTGCAGACGAAGGACGAGTTGCAGTTTTCTTTCTCGTCGATGACAAGACGAAATGAAAAGTAATGTGGCTATAGACAAAAAAGTTTCTAAGCCGCCAAGTCAGCACGTCTGCACGGACCGGATGAAAGGAGCGGCTGTAAGGTTATGTGCGAAAGAGAAGCTTTGATGGAAAAGCTGACGTAGGATTGGGAAAAGAAGAGTTCAGTGGATGAAGTACGGATTTATATTCCATTCTAGGTGTCGCAACTTATGTCCAGGTATTACCGAATCGGTGTGTATCGGTGTCACCGTTTTCATACGTGTCATAATTTTTGTGATATTATCCATCCGTTCGATTGCGTTATGGATACGTCAGGCGAGAAGATAGATCGCCGATCGGGCATCCGCCGACCTATCGGAGGATCCATCGGAAAACCCATAAAATATTCTTCAGAACATATAAAACATGCTGAATCAACTATGTTTGTTTCCAAATTGACCGCGCCTCGAAGGTTACAGGACGAGAAAGAAGATCGCGTATAAAATTCAAATGCATTATACACGAAGTTGATTAGTAACTGGTCCACGTTCGCCGGTTAAATTGTCATACGCAGAGTGTTAATTATTATTCAAATCACGAATGGAAGAATCGCATTGCAGAAGAATGTTTTACTTGATAAAGTATTTTTAAGTCCATAAATTTAAAGTTTTCCTTCGGTCTCTTTAAACAGTTGGCGAAAACCGAGAGGCTGTGATTTTCACGATGTCAATTAAGCGAAGAAGCTTCTTCGAGCTTCACGATCCTTTTTAAATTTAACGAGCTGACGGTTATCGAGACATTTGCTTTTAGACAATATTTTTTGAGGTTGAAAAGCTTCCAACCGAGGATCCAACGTACAATATTGGTTCTACGGCTCTAACAACACCATCCATCAAATTCAATATTTGTTTAATCCATAGTGAAATAATTCGAAAAATAAATCTGCGATCTTCTTAAGCGTCGAAAAACAGTTTCACCCTCGTCGCGTCATAAATTTTTCATCGCGAAAGGTCTTCGCGCGATAATTCTCCTTTATCAGTATGCTACACGTGATTTTTGGAAAGCGGGAGACAAGAAATATTCTTTAATCGATATATCATGTTTATTTTATGACGTGAAAATCCCTGAGAGGCCTAAAAGAAGTTTGGTGGTAAAGCTTTCTTGAATCGTAATTCGCGGCACGCTTTCAACGAAGTATGAACGCCAAAATTTGTGGGAAAACGCGAGTTACGATAGAGAGACGAAGTCCCCCCCTGAGCACGATTAAGTCGGCCGTATAATCGCGAAACGATAATTCGTGAACTCGTGGGGGGAAGTGGGGGGGGTAGGGACCGTTGTCGGTCTGCCTCTGATTCATTCCACCGCTTAGATACACATAATTACTATAAAAGATAGGGCGACATGCTCATAAATCGTCGGAAGTGCATAAAATTAGACACCGCCGATTAAGGTTTCGCCTCAGGATCTTATACAAATTTCAAGTTGTCTAAAGATTGATATTTTATGAAATGTCGATTTAAAAAAACCACATTAGGCCCAGTTAAATAATTATTTCATTATCGTTATTAAATAATTAATATTTTATTTTTTATTATTAATAAAATCGAAACTTTTTCGGGTTAATCAATTAATTCATTTATTCAAAACGTCAGATAAATAAAATATATAGCCTCATTTTCAGAATTTTTATCTTAGCAACAGAATGACTTCTGTCAACGAAACCTAAAGGCTTAACTTTCAGACTCGTCTGAAATGAGATGCGGCCAATAGGAGCCTCGAGAATTTAAATCAGCGGAAGAAATTAATCTTACTTGCGATTGTTCCGTAAACCTGTCGTCACCGTATTCTACTTTACCGACCGAGCGGCTCGAAATTTTCTGGCCAAAGGCGACGATAGCTCTCTACATTAATTATTTATTTATGGCCCATTAACCCTACCGATTAAGAGCACGCATGAACGTAAATTTTACGAACGATACGAAATTGCTTCGTAAATTAGCGCAACGCATAATTTTGAATAAGTAGAAAAGACGCGATAAAAACTAGCTCGATGCTACATTCGTCTCCGGAGGATAGCGAAACGCATTGGCTCACGAATTTTCGTTTCACGATGGGCGTCACCATGCAGTGGTTAGGGAATTCTCTGCTCGGACTCGTCCTTTTGACCCGTTGTGTCTGTCAAGGTGAGAATTCAAAATCATCCAAAATCTAAGCAAAATCACACAATTTTATACGATACGATTGCATCTTTGCAATCTCGACCTAAAACGGTTTCAATTTTTCATAAAAAATTTTTTATCGTTTGTTCACAATTTTGTTTGTTCTTGTTTTTCCATTTTTATCAAACTGACCGAACTATTTATATGAATTATTTTTCATATTTATTCAAGGTCGCTCGAACGAACTAATATATTTTTATGATTGTTACGGGAAAAATTGGACTGAAATATCGTCGATGTAACGAGAAAATGATAATAATAATATTACGACATATTTCGCAAAATTCTTCTAAAATTCTCTCGCAACAATTGTTTCGTTCGTCTAATCGTCCAATTAATTTTAATGATATTCAATCGCATCGTGGGTGGAACAATGCGACGTCTGAAGCTTTCATAAAATTCAGACGGTGAAATTTTAATTGTCGTCGGGGGTAAAAGTTAAAACAACGAACCCATTTACCACTCTGTGTAACGTTCATTACTCATAACTGAGCCACGAAATTTCGTTATTTCCTGTGTCGAATAATCAAACACGTTTTTATTTTTCAATCAAATTTCACCAACAGTCAAGACCGCTACAAGGGAACAGCTCGGTGAGATTTTTCTTCGCCACTACACAGGGTAATTATAAAATCACAAATAATAATATTTTTTGAAAATAAATTCACAAATCGCTGACTCTCTTTTTGCAAATAAATTCACAAATCGCTGAGTCGTCTCGGATTCTATCATTAATTTTTAATACGACGTTTAACGTCCTGAGACAAAAATCATTTTTTTTTAAGTCGAATATTTGGAAGAAAAATAAAGCACAAGACGATTTTGAGCTTGGGTGGTTTTTAAACAATTTCTTTAAGAAACTTTCACAACGATTATTTTTTAGAAATCATATCGACGAGTACGAAGATGTATCTTGCGAAGAGGCTGAAACACTAACCCTTCGTATGGACTTGAGTAAACCAACGATGTTTTATATTCACGGTTGGAGCGAGAACGTCAATAAAACAAGCGTTCATACCGTTATAAATGGTAATAAACAAAACGAAAGATTAAAATAAAAATTGAAATATAAAAAAAAACAATTTGTTTTTTTATTTATCATTTTTTCTTCAAGTGAACAATATTTTCTAAACGAAATAATTGCTCGCAGCTTATCTCCAGCGAAACGATCATAATGTATTGGCGATTGATTGGGGCTCGATCGCAATTCAGAATTACTTGACTGTAACGTATGACGTTGAATCGGTGGGTAAGGGAATCGCTTTGGCATTGAACGACATGGTCCAAGCTGGTCTTCCCTCGGAAAAGATTCACGTGGTGGGACACTCGATGGGCTGTCATGTTTCCGGCTATGTTGGTAGAAATGTTGACTTTACTCTTCAACGTATCACAGGTACGTAAATCAAAAATTAAATTAATAAAAATGAAAAAAAAAAAAAAAAAAATTTTTTAATTTTATTCCAATTAATGACATTCTTTTACTTGATTAAAATAACAAAATTAAAGGATGAAAATTAACGTTTTCAAAGTTTCTTCATCGATCTGTTTTTGTTGCTAAATAAAATATAAAAATCAAAATAAACGATCATTTCTCGAGGGATTTTGTCATTTTTTGAAAAGGTCTCGATCCCGCGGGTCCGTATTTTAATACTTTTGGGCAACAATTGTCCCACGCGGACGCTCGATTTGTCGATATAATTCATACAGACTGGAAATTTTACGGAATCGCTAAAGCGACGGGCACTGTGGATTTTTTTCCGAATGGCGGACGACGAATTCAGCCTGGTTGTCCAGCTTTACCATTTCTCTTCAGTAAAGAGGGTACGATTTATTTTAACTCGATTTATTTTAATAAAATTTAAAAAAAAATGTACGATTTTGTATATAGAATTTTTTTTGTTCATTCATTAGGAAAAAATGCTGTTGTTTTTTTGGTGAAAACTCTGACAATCATCGAAATCGATGGAAAACAAATATTAATTAAAAACGTAGTTTGTACAACCATTTTTTTTTTATAGAAATTAAATTAATTGTTTTGATTGAAGACTTTTGCAGTCATCATCGATCCTGGATTTTCTATGCCGAGTCCGCGATAAACGAGAAAGCTTTCGTGGCAATTCGGTGTCCAAACGTTGGTCGATTTCCTGTCAGTAAACGACGTGACAGCACCACCGTGCTCATGGGTTATGCAACACCGATGGATGCGTTAGTACATGCGTTTATATTAATTATAATTGGATTGAATTTCATTTCAGTTTTTTAAATGAATTTTGATTCGAAAATCTTTGATTTAAAAACAAACAAAAAATCGCGAAGTCGATGAAAATTTAATAAATTCTTCATTTATTTATTAATCGTTGTATCTATTAGCTTTATGTAATTATAATATTGTTTAAAATCATAATTAATGATAAAATCAATGGACGCGTTAGTACACGCGTTTATATTAATTCAACTGGATTGAATTTCATTTCATTTTTTTTAAATGAATTTTCATGAATTTTGATTCTAAAATCTTTGATTTACAAATAAACAAAAAGTCATGAAGTCGATGAAAATTTAATAAATTCTTCATTTGTTTATTAATCGTCGTATTTTTTGGTTTTATGTAATAATAATTTTGTTTAAAATCACAATTAATGATAATATCGATGGACGGGTTTATATTAATTATAACTGGATTGAATATCATTTTATTTTTTTAAATGAATTTTGATTCGCAAATCTTTGATTTAAAAACAAACAAAAAGTCACGAAGTCGATTGAAAATTTAATAAATTCTTCATTTGTTTATTAATCGTCGTATCTTTTGGTTTTATGTAATAATAATTTTGTTTAAAATCACAATTAATGATAAAATCGTAATAAAATTTATTTTGCAAAAGTATTTCGCAACGTAAACCATTCGTTGTTTTCGTATTTCAGAAAAGGATCGTACTGCTTAGTCACCGGCTCATCGTCGCCCTATGGTCTAGGGATCGAGGGTGCGCGCGAGACTTAACGTTGAAAATTAAACTTGGGAGATTTCTCATGGAGTTTTAGTGAAAATCCTTCGAGAACTCAACTTAAAACCTCTTGGATGTTGTTCAGCACGAATTTTTTCTTCTCCTAACGGTAAAACTTCTTCATACAAAAGATTTTCTTATACGCTGTTGAATATTATTTTTAAGAAAAGCGAAAAGCATAAACAAAAACAGTGAAGGCTTTACTGGAGCAGATGGAAAGGATTTTATCCCGTAGTATAAACAAAGTTATCACCGAACACAGATTGAAGTAAAAATATCGAAATAAAAATTTTGCATTCCCCAAATAATTGAAAAATGTTTATTTAAAAAATACATTTCTATTTTTTATTTATCACTATCAATTTCGCCGTTTTATATTTATTTTCCCGAGCTCGTACAATAGATTTGATCCTAGCAATTTATTTTTTTAAATGCAAAATGTAGTTTTTAGTAAAACTTCTCCATACAAAAGATTTTCTTACACGCTGTTGAATATTATTTTTAAGAAAAGCAAAAGGCGTAAACAAAAAAAAATGAAGACTTTACTCGAGCAAATAGAAAGGATTTTGTCCCGTAATATAAAAAAAAGTTATCATCGAACGCGGTTTGAAGTAAAAATGTCGAAATAAAAAATTTGCATTCCCCAAATAATTGAAAAATTTTTATTTAAAAAATACATTTCTATTTTTCATCTATTACTATCAATCTCGCCATTTTATATTTATTTTTCCGAGTTCGTACAATAGATTTGATCCTAGCAATTTATTTTTTTAAATGCAAAATGCAGTTTTTAGTTTAATTCCACATAAAGGAAAGAACAAAAGCAAAGAATGAAATATTCGCAACGCGGAATAAAAAGGGCTTCGCCTCAATGCTTGCCATTCTTTCGGTCTTCCGGCATAAAAAAAAACCAATAGCATGCGCGGGGCAATTCAAATAAAAACAACGCAATAAAAATGGCAATCTCATGTTTTTATTATTACTATAATTTCACGATCACAATTTATTTTTCCTTTCGTTGTGGACTAGCTTTGTGCAGCCAGTTGTATCAGTCGTGACTTCATTTTGCACACGTTAATGGAGCGAATCGAAAAATTAATCGAAAAATTAATCGAAAAAATTTAATTGACTCGTTTTCGTTGAGCCAATTCTGATTACATATCGTTCGAGGATAATGTAACGTCCGATTTAATGAAGTGGGCTCTCGTGGGGCTGCTTATCTGCTTAGCCCAGACATAATGGAGAAGGATGGAAAGCTTGCGAGTAACGACGAGAGAGGGGAGGGGGGGAGA
>JAPYZT010006478.1:0-12030 GCA_030522965.1 Tryphoninae sp. A BG-2022a | reverse complement strand
GAGAAAGAGTCTTTTGAAAAAGGATGAAAAATTACGTTTTTGCCTGTGAACAGGTACGAGCCACCAGAGAGAATTGTGGTCTCGTCATCGGGGGAAGGTGTTAGGTGCCAAAAGAGTTTCGCGACGTTTCCGGGCTCTTCGTGCGTGCGTGCGCGTAAATTCGTTAGGGAAATTTATGCAGGTGCATGCACTCTCGGGCGAAGCGGTAATCGAGGTCTCGTTACACGCACACACACACACACAAGCACACGTGCAAATACATGTTTACCGCTATATCCTTGCACATCCTTAATTTCAATCCCTTCCAGCTTCTTCCGACAAGATAAAGAAGTGCTAAGAATCACGAGATGATCGAGATAAGAACAATCTCTGGCGAGTTCCGAGTACAGAAATCCGTTTTTCGTTTACGCACGTTTCTCAAATTCGCTAATTACATTAATTAAACGATTGCACGATTAACATTGAAAATTCAATTATTTTCATTGGATAAATTTTGTTTTCATCGCAATAATATTAACAATGTAGAACTCATGTCTCTCTTTATCTTTGTCGAAACATGAGAAACTAAATAAATAAAATTTATAAAAGTGGCAAAACGTTTTGGAAAAACATAAAATTTTACGATCGAGCTTAAGAGAGTTCCTCGTATTCGAGGAACTGTACCAAATTACATCTCCCGCGAAGACATCGTTGTATTCTCCGCAGTCGCAGCATCTTCGATCGCGACGGTCAAAACGAGCGAAAAAGAAAAGAAACGGGTAACAAAAAGAGAACCGAGAACGAGAAGAGAAACAGAGAGTAATACAGCTCTCGGGCTCGGTACAAGGAGCCTCGAACCTCCATTTACCGAGGTGGCGAGCGCACGTGCGCCGCACGGGGCTTCCAATAAGAGAAAATCGGTGGGGAGGAAAAAAAAAAGAAAAAAAAAGAGAAGAAAAAGGAAGAAGGGGGGGGGGGGGGGGGGGGGGGGGGGGGGGGGGGGGGGGGGGGGGGGGGTATTGCCAGAGCCAGTCACATCCAACGGACGCGAAGACGAGGAAAGAAGCAAGGAACGATTCTTTCGAGAATGAGGAAGAGTGAGGAGCGAGAGGAGGAGACCTGAACAAAACTGGTTTTGCTAACTTACAAACTTGATCCCTGTAACGTTCTCTGACGTAGAAGGAGCCATGTGCAAGAAGCTCTCGGTATTGTACATTTATTTATTTATATCCTTATTTATTTACTTATTTTTATCACACCGACATACCAATGTATAGATATACCTATTTATAGATATATTCTATAGATAGGTAATATAGATATACAGATATATCAATATACAGATATATGGATATATAGACATATAGATATATAGCTATAAAGATATATATATATATATATACACAGATATGTAGATAATAGATATACATAGATATATAGATATATAGATATGTAGATATATAGATATATAGATATGCAGATAATAGATCACAGATATACATAGATATATATAGATAATATATAGATATATTTTATATATAGAGTAAATCTCGAAGAAGACACACACAGACGCAAAATCTACGTTAATCACGCGAATGACGAAAGAGTGCAAAAAAACAAAAAAATAGCCCACGCGCTGACGAGACGTATACCGGGTGTGCGCCTAGAAATCGTGATTGGACAAAACGACATACGCCACGCTCTTGGACGATATACATCGTAGTAGAACGAATTACCGGTGATTTATCGAGCCAGATTGTCGATGTGCAACGGCAACGACGTTCTCCTCTCTCACTCTCTTTCGCTCTCTCTCTCTTTCTTTCTTTCTCTCTCTCTCTCTCTCTCTCTCTCTCTCTCTCTCTCTCTCTCTCTCTCTCTCTCTCTCTCCCTCTCTCTCCCTCTCTCTCCCTCTCTCTCTCTCTCTCTCTCTCTCTTTCTTTCTCCCTCTGCAACGTGTATTGGCGTTGTGTAAAACGGACAAAAAACGATACTTACACCGCTTTTATAACGCGGCACGTGTTACAAAGGCGAGCGAGTAAAATCGAGTGCAACGAGATTTGTTGCATTTGCCTAATAGATTTTTTCCGATACTTTTCCTTATCGTTAGTTAACTCGATCGATTACTTGCAAATGCAAACATTTGTTACTAAATATACGCTATGATTAGATGAAAACTTAATTCTTACTTCATTTCGAAGCGAACCGCCCAAAGACGCTGCGCAGCATTTCGAAAAGCGTATACCTACGCGCGAAGCCGTGATAAAAGGCCCAAAGGGCTTCGCGACTCGGTAGGGGATAAGAGCGAGGAGGAGGTTGGGGGGGGGGGGTTGACGAGAAGTACGAGAGAGATGAAAAGAGACGCGACCAGGAATACTTTTAACGGACCCAAAGAGGATGGAGGATAAACCGGTTTTCCAAGAGTGGCCGAGAAGAAGGAGAGAGCCGTAGTATTACTATAAGCGTGTATAGTAAAACGCTGCTGTTTGCGTATATAGTGGGCCGTTGCTGCGGCTGATTCGTGGCATAGAGGAGTGTAGGTAGAGGTATGTAATAAAAAAAGAGACTTTAGCGTGTGCTGGTTTAAAGCCCTCTCCTTCTCACTCCTTCTCTTTCTCTCCCACCCCTTCCCCCCCTCTCTCTTTCTTTCTCTGTTTCTCTCTCTTTCTCTTGCTCTTGCTCTTGCTATCTCTTTCTCACCAATCGTACGTTTAGCTGCGTTTCCCTCTCCATCTCCGTCTCTCTCGTTCTCTGTTACGAGATGAAAACCGGTTATGCGAGAGTTTGAAAACTGGAGTAAAAGTTTATCGTATCGCTCGTGTCGCCCCCACGCGGCGATTCGCCAATTGGACATCCGTCTTTGTCGTACTCCCAACTTCGTACGAGATCTCGTATAAAACGCACTCTCTCTGTCTCTCTCTCTCTCTCTCTCGTTCCAATTTCGTACATTTACAGATGTAAGTAATACCTTGCTAGACCTCCGTTTAACCGCAACGAACTTTTAACTCCCTCGTAAAATTCGGATGCACATTTTCAAAACGCTTCTGGCTGTCGTCGAAACGGTGTTCGGGCGTAAGACTCGGGGCTATTACCACCAAGGGACAAGGCAATTACGTACCAAAGGACAATGTTTTTTTTTGTTCTTTTTTTTTTACTTAGGAAATGAATTCGCATTCCGGATTTAATTATTTCCGTGCGGGACCGTAGCGATTGACTGAATTTCGAAATCGTATCCGGTCGTAATAAATGGAGTATCGATTAGATCATAGACCGGTAATGAATAATCATAGGATTTTTAAGCGGCGACCACCCTCAGCGTAGTACATTCACTTATACATACACACACACACATATATATATATATGCATGTAGTTTTATATATATATAGTAGTAGTAGTATATACATATACATATGTAGTAGTATATATATATAAGTATTATATATACATGTAGTGTATACAAGTATATATATATATATACATGTAGGTGGTCGAGAATGGAGCGCGTTATATATATATAAGCAGATAGATCTACGTGCGTTCAGCACTTTCCGCGCAACCTCAAATGGTCCATAAAAGTTAAATCTCGCAACGAGATTTAATATATATCCCTGGCACACGCAGGAAGCGAATGAGGAGCGTGTATGGTTCGTGGAAAGAGGGTTTCACCACACCGGTGTTACAATCGGTGAGTCGGCGTGAAATTCGTTGATGGGCTCCGGGACAATTCCATGACGCACCGTATGGAATTCCGGATGACATCCGGTGGTCCATTCGCAAGATTTTTCCCGATTGTTATCTTCACCGGATATCGACTAGTTTCTCGTCCGAAATCACCGAATTCTCCATTTTTCTTTAAACTTATCACCCAAATTGATGAATTTTTTTAAGATTGAGAAATTTGAAGGAGATATTTAAGAAGGGTTTATTATCGTTGATAAAAATTATAAAGATAATTGATTATTTACCTTTGAATATGCTAGCTACATTTTCGCAGGAGACCTGGCTAGAGTCCCTTTGTTCTTCAAACGACGTCGCAGGCGAGTTAGAGCGCCCGCGGGATAACTGAGGCCAAGGATATATACAGGACTATTCACCCTCCTTCCTCCCTGTTCGCCATCCAGCATCTCGCTAGGCACCGGAGGAGCACGTCTATAGAGTGGTCGCGCGGAACCAGTTTCCGTGAGAAAAAAAAGAGTAAAATATCCGAGCACAAAGACATCGACTGAAGCGGGGGAGAAAGCAACTGGTACATATACGCAGGATGTTCCGCGTATCATGAAAAACGATTTTTCGCGAAAGGAATTTCCTGCCTGACGTCCAATCGCGAACGCAAATTTCGAAAGAATGTAAGAAAAATGAGAGAGGAAATAAAAAATTTGAATCGCGAGAAGAATCGTGACGATCTCGTTTTTCCTATCAGGACACGAGAATCCTTGTTCGGTAAATACATATATTTCGCGCCTCCCGCTGTGCAAACCGATGCAAAAGTGGGCAACGAGCTAGCTAGAATATCGCGAAGTTTCATGCACGAGGCTTATTCCAGAGAAGTATGCTCTTATGCTGATGGAAGGATGTTGACCCTACGCCATCTTGGTTCGCGCTGTGTGGTACAGTGTTACCTATCTCTATAATGTACGCGACCAGAGACTCGTAGTACTACGTGCACAGCTGACTTCTATTGTAACGTTCACCGAGAAAGAGTAATAAACTCTCCGGCGATATAAACGTGATTGCGTTATGACGCGAGTGACACACTTGGAATATGTCGCTGTTTTATTGCGAGACTCCGAGATATATATATATGATATAATATTGTTATGAACCTCGTTCTCTCGCGGTCGCTCGTTTCCCAAATTTCGAGCACGACAAAATAACAAAATCACTAAAAGAATTAATAAATTTCCGTCCTGACAGCCGGAAATTAAATATAAATAACATAAAACAGTGAAATTTCTAATAAATGTTACTAATAATTTTTATTGAGCGATTGAGAAAATAATCCGAATTTTCCAGCCATGACGCAGTTATCAAAAATCGATAATAATTTCGGAACAAACGATCCATCGAATAGACGTGAGATGAAATTCTGATCAAAAATGCCCAGGGGTGTTTTGCAATTGACATCTTTTAAGACAAAAACGATCAAAAAGTTGCGATAACGAGCGAACGATGGAAGATGACACCATCGATCAAGTGATTCTCGTCTCTTCGTGATTTCTACATCTGGTTACGAATGACGTACACACGCGTGTACTCGACCTCGTTGAGTCCGAAGATCGAATCGAGACAGTACGAAGCTCGAGAGAATTCGATGAATTAATTCTTCGCGAATCGAGAATCGAATTACGAACATCGAATTAGTGAAGAACGTGTACTCGGCTCTGTAATCGTGATCATTACGAATTCATGCAATCATCGTACGAACACTACTAAACACATTTATATATATATAGAATGTGCTCGATATCGTGAGGAGCGAATGAAACTTTGGCTCGTCACTGACTCAAGAAACGCCATTTTGTCGGATGAAGAAACACACACGGTTCAAATTACGCGAGAGCCCCAACCGTGTAATTGTCCGTACATCGTGTAATCAAATAATCTCCAATCGCCATGAGAGAATCGTATTGATCGAGTGGTATAAAAGAAGAAAAAGTAAGAGCGAGAGAAAAACATCCCCCTCGCATCGTTCAGATATGTATCCAAGAAATGAGAGTCCTGTATGCGTGATAGGAAAGTATGAGACCCGTGCCGAGTATACGCACTCATACATCATACAAACATTCATCCCGGGCAGTGTGAATCCGCCCTTTTATCAGTTTTGAGATCCCACCGGTAGTACCGGAACATATAAAATATATGTATATGCGCGTGTAATACGCGGGGAGCCCAAGAGAGCTGGATGCTAGAAGGAGAAAGAGGGAGAAGCCAGGTCCTCCATAGGGCTCACCGTCTGACACGAGAAAATTATCCTGACCTCGAGCGATGAGCAAGAGCAAAGCGTACATCGCCCATGTGAACCTTCCCTCCGGCTTACACACGAGCGGTAGGAGTTCCGGTGGCGACTTCCGGTTTCGCCTAAGATTGCCGCATTTCGTTCCTTTTCCTCTCGCTAGCGCCCCCCAGTCGTTGGTCTCTGCCCTCCCCCGGTCTTCTCACTCAAGAGAGAGGGCAAGGGACATCATCATTCAATGCCCTTCGTGGTCGCGCGTCTCTATGTACATGCTATATTATATATTCGTGCTCCTATGTCAGTCTCCTTGCCCAGTACACTAATCTTTATCGTCCCACCTGGGACTCTACTTTTACTAGATGTTTTACTATGTGGTCACGGTGGTTGAGCCACGTGGGAGAGCCGACGCGCCGCGCCAGCGACGCTGTGCGCACAGAGGTGATCATTGCGCCGGCGTCGTAGATCGCGATGATGACGAATCACAGACGCCCCAGAGCACTTGGAGACTCCTGATGCGGAGCAGATCAGTCGACGCACCGATACATTTTTTACATGTAAGGACAACGCTGTTCCCTCGCGTCTTTGTTTCTACCTTAACCTCACTTTTCCTTCTTTACTGACGGAAATTCGACCGGGAAAGGAAAAAAAAAGTCACGGATCTCCGAGCAGGCGGGGAGCTTCGTAAACCCCGGGAGGTTCGGACTCCCGAGAGATCCATCAGAAAAGGTAATCTCCTTTCTTAATTGCACGGTAGTTCTCTCTGCTTTATGTACGTTGGCTGTGCCATAGTTTATGAACAGAATGACTGAGCTATATTATTGTAGGTACGTACACGGTGGAAACCATGAATTCCCGCGCCCACAACTATCGTGCACCATGGAACGACGTGACTTTTGTTTTCCCTTTCGTCTTAACGCGCCCGCGTTATGATGAGACCCGGGACTCGCTTTTGCGATTGCGATGCGACTCTCGTTCGTACTTGCTACTATGTTTATCTATATACCTACACTAAACCGTGTGTACGTATACAACGATACATTTCCCAAAGTACTGCAACGATCCTCATGGATGCACGCCTGGTAACCGAGTTAGGCTCACGTTTACATTAACTCCTGCAATTATGGAAACTTGGAAAACGAACATTACTAGGGAGCAATGCGATGCTCCTGCGGTTTTTCATAGTCGAAGTTTGTGAGAATGTAACGATGTAATGATTTTTGCTTTGATCCAGAGAGATTCGCTGGAATCATTGTCAATTTATGGACTCAAATATTGAATTGAACATTTAAAGATAATTTGACCGATATATTGAAGAAGTGCAATTATTATTTTGTCCGTACATCAAGATCTTGCGTATGTGCTGTTGTATAAAGGTCAAAAATTGGAGCAGGAAGATATACACATGGCATTTGCATATACAGCCAGTTCGTCAGAGTTACGACTCTCGACTGACGGGATAATAACGAGTAGATTTTGTCGGTCGCTCCCCAAGCGTATATAGCATTACCGACTGTATATCTCGCGAGTGAAATAAAAAATCCTTTGAACGTGAGTATCCCAGAGGGCAGAAGCCGAGTTGGAGGTTCTATCGAGGACTCCCACGTGACGCAGTCACCGTGGCAGTCCGGAGGCAAAAGCTCGTTACTCTTGACTCGATTAATTTTATAATTCGCGAGGGCATTGACCGACGAATTTTCGTACAACGAAGACCTTTATTCCTAATTGCACGTACGTACAATTATGACAATTTGTATAATATTTAATTACGAACGTATTTTCTACGGAAGAATTTTATAATTTTGTCAAATGTCAAAATTTTTGAAGATTTTGTACTTTTTATCAAGAATTCATCGACAACCGGAAACGAAAATGTTATATTTGTTCTCTATGGACAATTTTCGACTTCATAAATTTATAACAAAGTTTTTTTGAAAAATAAACATTTGAATCCTTATCTATAGTGTCAACATTCGTAATTTAAATCCGGCGACTGGGGATAGGTCGGGAAAAATAAAATTTCGATTTTATTCAAAAAATTTTATAGCGTATTTACGGAATAGTCAATTTCCCATACAACACGAATATCACATTTTGTAACCTCATTTTATTTTCAATTCGTCGCTCAAACACTCAAAAAGCTCAATTTTCACAATTTTCCACATTTTCATCAGTAAATCTTGTTTTACTTTGTTATGCAATATTTTCCAACTATCGTTTTGCAAAAATTCATACAATTAATACTCATAAAAACCGTATATGGTTCGGACATTATCCATCTTTAACGGTTAGAAGGATAAAAGTTACGACCAAAGTATCGAATAAAATCTAGTACGGTCGTATAAAAGTGGCGAGTGTAGACCCCCCCCCCTTGCCCCCCCCCCTCCCCACGAATAGATCACATACACTACGAACGATCGTTCAATAAGGAAAATTGTGTAATACCACAAAAGGGATGAGGGAACGAGGTTTCCCTGACTCAAACTATTCCCCATATTCGTTCAAGGAGGGATCGAGCTCGAGTCTCGCGCATTTTTACGAGCTACCGGATAAACCTTAAATGATCCAGTGGGCAATGAATCGTATAATTAAGTGGCATGAAAATAAATATCGACGGTTTTAACAATCCAAAGACGAATGAGCTTCGAGCTGAGAATCATTAGAAAAGAGAAATTATTTTTTACTGAAACAGGTGAAAGAATGTAAATAGATCAGAAATCATCCCTCCTCTCCGTTACACGCACTATAGGTTCACGCAATGATCCTTTGCGTAACTTATTTTTTCATTTTCTCGCAATTTTCTAATATTCTTTTTCCATCCAATTCCGAACTTCTCGATGCACAAGTTCATCGATAAAATTACAAGGTTATAGAAATCAAAGATTTCGAGTAGAAACGGGATTTGACACGCGTTCACTCAACGAATCCTACAATTTCATTTCGAATCCTACAATTTTTCCTCGCCATTCATCATTATCATTAGTGTTCGCGAGCGAAGAAAAACACGAAGTACTGATCGCCATTTTCCGGTATAGTAGCTACCGAATGGGAGCAACTAAAGATACTCCGAGAAACGTTGGTATCAGTATCTGGACATACCTTCTTCTAAGCTAATGGATCTCTCGACGATCCCAGTCGCGATGCTCGACATACCTAGCTCAAGAGGCCGTTGGCAATACGTAATAACTACAGCGGCAAGAATAATTCAAGACTTTTCTCGGTATCTTTCGGATCTTTGCGAAGCCACGATGATAATAATAATTGATGCTACCGCATCGCATTCCGGCGTGGATGATTTATAATGCTCTCCAGGTAATCGCACTCGTTTCGCATTCGTAGGAGAATTTTTCTCGTGCCATTCATGAGAGAAGGTAGAAACGCTCGTCGCGTTTGACTGAAAGTCGAAATGTCATTAAAAACAGAAGAGGAAAAACGAATCTTGACGAGAAACTAGTGACGTGCCAGTTGGAACGGAAAGAAAATGCTCGACATCCGCTAGAGTGGATTGTGAATTGTCTATACGAAAAACTTGAGGTAGATATATATATGCACTCGATGCACTGGGGTAAAGTCTACCGCACTTAGAAACAAAGAGACAAAGTAAGAGGACGAGAGACGGAAATGCAAGAGCTCAGCATCCAAGGAATTGCAAACAGCAGCGAGAGTGAACAAGACCCAAGGTGTGCAAGGTTAAAAAAAAAGCTCTTGAACTGACGCTTGGTTGTGGTAACGCAATTGTTTCGCTCTCCTTCGACTGTTTTACTCAAGATCTAATTCTCGTTCAGTTATTAAGAAAATCAGTGACAAAAAATTGCAATTCTCTCATAACTTGGGAATAGTCGTCGATTCTTAATCCCTGCATGTAATTTTGTTCTTGCTGTTTATTCTCTCTTCTCGCCTTTTTTCTTCTTGTTCTCCTTCGTGAATGTTTTTGGAATTGAAACATGTTTTTTATTCATTAGTGACAAAAAACTGCAATTCTTTCATAACTTGGGAATAGTCGTCGGTTCTTAATTCCTACATGTATTTTTGTTCTTGTTGTTTATTCTCTCTTCTCGCTCTTTCTCTTCTTGTTCTCCTTCGTGAATGTTATCAGGATCGAAATATTTTTTTTTTATTAATCACTGACAAAAAACTGCAATTCTCTCATAACTCGGGAATAATCCTCGATTCTCCCTGCATGTACTTTTGTTCTTGTCATTTATTTTCTCTTCTCATTCTTTTTCTTCTTGTTCTCGCCCATCAATGTTATCAGCATCGAAAAATATTTTTTTTATCAATCAGTGACAAAGAACTGCAATTCTCTCATAACTCGAAATAGTCCTCGATTCTTAATCCCTGCATGTATTTTTGTTCTCGTCATTTATTCTCTCTTCTCGCTCTTTATCTTCTTGTTCTCCTCCGTCAATATTAGCGGGATTGAAATGTTTTTTTCATTAATCACTGACAAAAAACTGCAATTCTCTCATAACTCGAAACAGTCCTCGATTCTTAATCCCTGCATGTATTTTTGTTCTTGTCATTTGTTCTCTCTTCTCGCTCTTTCCCTTCTTGTTCTCCTCCGTTAATGTTTTCGGGATTGAAATATTTTTTTTATCAATCAGTGAGAAAAAACTGCAATTCTCTTATAACTCGGGAATAATCCTCGATTCTTACTACATTATTTTTGTTTTGTCATTTATTCTCTCTTCTCGCTCTTTCTGTTCTTGTTTTCCTCCCTCAATATTATCAGGATCGAAATATTTTTTTTTATTAATCACTGACAAAAAACTGCAATTCTCTCATAACTCGGAACAGTCCTCAAATCTTAATCCCTGCATGTATTTTTGTTCATGTCATTTATTCTCTCTCCTCCCTCTTTCTCTTCTCGTTCTCCTCCGTCAATGTTTTCGGAATCGAAACATTTTTTTCATTAATCGTTGCATAGTTATGTACCAACGTGTATCTGCGAATATTCATATTTATGAACATAATTCCGATGTAGGTACGTAGAATATTCACAGCCTATACCGTTCCGCGGGAACCACGCCCAAGAAACACGATAGTTTCTTCCTACTTTGAACAACGATGACCTCCTGCGCTCGAATGCGCGCGAGGCTACCGGGCACAGAGAAGTCGTTAACTCTCTCTCTGTATGCAACGGGTGCCCCTCCCCCCCTCCCCTTATTACACACCACTCACGACACGATCTATTCCCCTACGTCTTTATCTCTCTCTTTCCTTGCATCGCGATATCTCATTGCAGATTTTGCCTCTATACCTGGCAAATGCGAGCAACCTTAACGGTAAATGGACCGAGAATAATCCGTCGTGGCAAATACTTCGCAGCGAACGTTAAAACTGAATGTTAGAACGATTGTAAATTGAAATCTCGTAAAGATCGCTCTCGAGTTTCGTCGTTCTTTCGAGATGAAGAATTGATTTATTCTGCACGGTAGCACGAGACAGTAGCGGAAGGAGACGAGTGGGATGTCGCGCGTGGGTTCCGGTGTGCGCTGGAAACTTTACGTCATCGCGATAATACGTTCCGTGCGGTGCAATGATCGGCGTTGGTCATGCGACCGGTGATTGAAATATTAACACGATATTTCAAAAGATCGTTTCGTTGGATTGATAAGGATAAAAGACGCGGGGCGTGAGCGAGGGGAGTAGACAGTTTGATTCGCTCAACGGTCCGAACGTTTATTTTTTGCCATTTCAATTATTGAAATGATAATCGATATATCCATAATATTCTGTAACGTATCGATGAATTCTAGGCAAGAAAGTGTGAAACTGTCGATGGAGCATCGATACGTACGTGCTGTATCATAGTGACTTCATTTTTTACTGTTTCAATCGTGAACATGATGAACTTTCAGTTTTTTACTATTTCAATTGTTGAAATTCTAAGCCTTCATTTTTTACTATTTCCATTATTGATATGATAATCGAAATATCGATTATATTCTGTAACATATCGATAAATTCCAGGCAAGAAAGTGTGAAACTGTCGATGGAGCATCCATACGTACGTGCTGTATCAGAGTAACTTCATTTTTTACTATTTCAATCGTAAAAATAATGATCCTTCAATTTTTACTATTTCAATCGTGAAAATGA
>JAPYZT010006477.1:0-10842 GCA_030522965.1 Tryphoninae sp. A BG-2022a | reverse complement strand
ATTCTTAAATTATCCGTGACAAGAAAATTAAACAAAGACAAAAAATTATAGACTTAAGATATGAAACAAAAATGCGACGTGATTGTTATTAATTATTAAATAGGAAGTAAGATTGTAATATGAAAATACTATTATACGAACAAGAAAAATATAGCGATGTAAATATGCAAGATATTACTGAACAAAATTTGTTGTCTGCATATTTGTAAAAAAAAAAAACGAAATTCAACAAAAAGAAAACAAAAAATAAAATTTCAAACAATAATACATCCTTATAACGATCATTCTTGACATTGTTCCGTCACTCAATTTTATTTTCTACCAATTTATTCGAACTAATCTGTAAATTATCCGTGACAAGAAAATTAAACAAAGAAAAACAAAATTATAAACTTAAGATATGAAACAAAAATGCAACGTGATCGCTGTTAATTATTAAATAGGAAATAAGATTGTAATGTGACAATAGTATTATACAAACAAGAAGAATATAGCGATGTAAATATGCAAGATATTACTGAACAAAATTTGTTATAAGAAAAAAAAAAAAAAAACAAAAATATTTTCAGACGATAGTACATCATTATAACGATCATTCCCGACATCGTACCATTATTCAATTTTATTTTCGACCGATTTATTTAAACTAATCCTTAAATCATCCGTGACACGTGTCCTATGTCGCACATGAAAATGGCTTTTTGGTAAAATTACTCGAATAAATCGCCCAAAGTAACGTTCGTCGCAAATATCGCACAAACCATTTTGGCAATGACGATGACTTATTGTTTGGCATTGGATTTACCCAAAAATCAACAAACAAAATGAACAATGCTCGTTGCTCGTCTCGAATATTTTGAGAATTTTGCCGACACAATTACGAGTACCGGCAAATCCCTTCCCTCCCCCCCCCCTCTAGTTCCACCCTCGCTAAGCTCGACATAACAATAAATAATTTAAATCGGGAAATCATGTTCCGTGTATACGAAACGAGGCGTGCCGTGATTAACGCCGAGTGTCTCGTACATTTGGTTCGTTCGTATCGTTTATCGAATTTCTCATGCCCGCTCGGCTCTCCTCGACGAATTTTGTCTCACGAGATCGTAAACGTTTCGTGTAAGTTTTTGGCATTAAAGCCAACGGTCGTTGTAGAGTTTTCGTTTATGTATTCTCTCTCTCTCTCTCTCTCTCCCTCTCTCTCTCTCTTTGTTAATGACGTCTCGATACAAATACCGAGGTAAAATCGTAAGAACAATGAAAAATTCGATTTTTCGTGAAAAACGATGTTTTGCAATCGAAAAAAGAAAATCGTTTGCAAATTGTTACGAATTTTTGTAATTTTTCTTGACAAAATTCGAAGTTTGATCGATGAAAATGTGATCGATATAATCGATAATCGATCTCGAACGATAAATTTTTTTTTTTCCTCGAATTGGCACGCCTGATTGTACCTTCGCTTCGATGAAATCGTCGACGAGAGTCGTTTCTTCAGTCGCGTGTAAAACGAGAAAATTTTCGTAATGTCGTGTAACGAACAGCTAACCGAAGCTCGCGCGATGTTCGCCAGTGAAGTTTCATCAATTACGAAAATTGCTAATAATAATAATAACAATAACAATAACAATAACAATGAGAAAGAAAAATGTCGCAATACGAAAATATCTGCCAAGAAAAGAAGTTTGTCCGAGTCGAGCGTTTCTCACGTTGACGAGGCTGATCCAACTTTATACGTGAGAATACGTCAAGGTTTGCAAAAAGTCAATAGAGTTTCGAGAAGCTCGATGCCCGTGCCGAAGACACCATCGAAACCCGGTGTTTACGCCGAGAGTTCGATCGGAAGATTTGCTCAGATAAAATCCTTGTTCGATCGGCGTATGCGCGGTATAATTCACGGAGAATCGTCAAAAAAATCGATCAAAATTCATGAGAATCGTATCAAAATCACGAAATCGATCGTAAAAAAATTTGTCAAGGGCGAAAATTCGACGGGGCCAAAACCACGCAGACTTCATGATTCAGGCAAGTTTTTATCGCGATTTTGTAGGTGGAACAGTCATAATGAAGTTAGATTTTTGTTTGAAAAAAAAATCTAATTTTATGAAAATACGACTGTTTTTTTTCGATTTTTGGGATTATTTTTGAAATTTTTGGTCACATTTTTGATTTTATATGTGAGAATCAATATTGAATATTGTAATTATCGTTGGGAGGTCGTGTGGGATTTTTATTAAAATAATTGGAATTTTACGGAAATTTAATTTTTTTTTTTAGATTTTTGGGATTTTTTCCAAAATTTTTGGTCAGATTTTTAATTTCTCATGTGAGAATCAATATTGAATGTTGTAATCATCGTTGTGTCGTATGGTATTTTTATTAAAATAATTCGAAAATTTTTATTTTCAGAAAATTCGACTTTTTTTTTCGATTTTTGGGATTATTTTTGAAATTTTTGGTCAGACTTCAAATGTCACATGTGAGAATCAATATCGAATATTGTAATTACCGTTACGTCGTATGGGATTTTTCTTAAAATAATTGGAATGTTACGAAAATTTAATTTTTTTTAGATTTTTGAGATTTTTTCCGAAATTTTTGGTCAGATTTTTAATTTCACGTGTAACAATCAATTTCGAATATTGTAACCATCATTATGTCGTATGGTATTTTTATTAAAATAATTCGAAATTTTCTGAAAATTCAATTTTCTTTTTTTCTCGATTTTTGGAAAGATTTCCGAAATTTTTGGTAAGATTTCTAATTTCACACGTGACAATCAATTTCGAATATTGTAATCGTCATTGTGACGTGTGATATGTTCATAAAAATAATTCGAATTTTACGAAAAATCAAATTTTTCTTTTGAATTTTTGAGTTTATTTTTGAAATTTTTCATCAAATTTCTAATTTCCCACGTGAAAATAAATATCAAATATTGTAATCGTCGTTGTGACGTATGATATTTTCATAAAAATAATTCGAATTTTACGAAAACTCAACTTTTCTTTTCAATTTTTGAATTTATTTTCGAAATTTTTCATCAAATTTCTAATTTCCCATGTGAAAATAAATATCAAATATTGTAATCATCGTTCTATCATATGATTTTCACGCGTATCAAGGGTGTTATCAAACGTATTTAGAAAATGTGCGCAAACGATCGTTCGTTCGTTTTTCTGTTTTTGTTTTTAGAATTCGACTCGCCGGAACACGCGTAACGTTCGTTTCTCGAGACAAGAGGATGAAGCTCTCGAGCGATCCTTGTATCTGGGAATAATAATGGTTTGCGGCCTTCCTTCGTCGTTTTTTCTCAATAAATTGTAAAAAGACAAAAAATCAAAAAACCGAAAAAACAAACACAAATTCTGTAAACAAAATTTTCAACGATTCCTTTATTATAATTCTCTTCGTAAAAATGAATGAACAAATAAATGACACGATGACAATAATAATAAATAACGATAATACTCATAAATAATGAATTTTTCGATAATTTTGAATTTTTTTTTTTTTTTTTTCATATTTTCACCAGAGAAAACGTTTGAAACGTTTATAAACAGATTGGAACATTTTATTTACAATGTCTTCAAATATGTCGTCATCACGGCCACGCACGAGTTCCAGCTGGTCGTGCCGAAAATTATGAGCTTACGTTTCCCGAAATATTCACGTCCCATTCTCGCCAATTCTCCCGTACAAGCAAACATCTTTATGCCTATATGTATATACCATTGGCTCTATCGAAATATACGTAAGATTTGCAAATTTCCGCTAACGCTATTCCTTGGGAAAAATAAAAATAAAAATACGTAAGTTGGCAACAATGTTGACTATCGACGATTACTAATCGATACGATAATATCGATACGATATATCGATAGTTCGATACGAAAGATGGCGTTGCGATCTTTACCCAATGCCCAATCAATCACAATTTTGCTGTTTCCGGTTTTAGCACGCGTCGCGAACAGTCACAGTGAAATCTCGCGAGTATCAAATTTTACGTTTAATTGACTCTTCGATCGGGATAAATATTCAAATTTTCTAAAATCGCAATTTTAAATGATTGATTAATTTTTAAACGGATTTTATGTTCTGATTGATTATAAAAATCGTGGATCGATTCTGCTTGGAGAAAATTTGTGATAAAATTTGGATTATTGAGAAATAGTTAATTCAAGATGGCTGAATATCGTGGCTCAATGGGAGACGAGTCGATCTTGGAAGATTCTCCACGAAAAGCATTTCCTCCGGAAATTTTTAACTCACCGGTTAGAAGTGGAGGGTTCAAGGTCGAGAGAAGAATGAGTCCGTCGATGGAGCGTATCATAGAGAGAATTAAAAATTTGCGTCTCAAGACGCCGAAGAGCGATATTGCAAAAGTTCTGTATGAAAATCCTTCGGCCATTACGGAAAACCAAGTTTCTAGCGAATCTGCAGAATTAACGAAAAAATTCGAGGATCGATTTGGAATCCCGTGGTCTAAGACGAGTTCGCCGAATCGAAGGTCGCTCAAAGGTCAAGGGATAAACGACGAGACGCTCAAGAGAACGTTGGAACGAGAGCTTTCTCGCTGTTTTTCCAGTCGCGAGCCAGAGGTCACCTCTGAGAAGGACCAAGCTACGTCGAGTGAAACCGTCGCGACGCCATTTTGTTCAACCGACGCTTCGAAAATTTCATCGAGCGATAACCGTGACAATACGGACGAGGCAACATCGAGAATCGAGGAAAAGAATGTTGAGAATGAGAACCTCGAATCGGTGGACGAGCAGAGCGACCTGTTGGAAAAGAAAACTTCCGATCTCGATAGATCGTTACAATGTATCAATTTACACGCTGATAAAAACGAGGATGACCTCGATGATGAATCGGTGCTCGAGCGAAGTCTTCACGAAGTTTCCGAAGTGTTTTACATCCTCACACTCAGCAACAGAGAACGCGCACGCGCGGAAAAGGCTAAGAAACGTGGTGGCGTGACAGTGCCATCTTGCGGCCGGGAGAGTAAGCTTGATATCGGTGAGGACGTCTTGCTCGGTGCTATAGAAGACCGGATCGGGGATCTGGTGTCACCTCGACAAAAAGCTCTGATTCGTTATAGTTATGTGAAGAGACTTCAAGCCGATCCGTTGGGCGAATCGGTCGATCAATTGGTAATATTTCAGGAGGACAAAGTCGCGTCAAGTATAAAAGAAATTTTCGAAGATGAATCGCGACATGAGAATATCGGTGAAGAAAGTGCGACCGATGGTAAAGAAGCGGCGATCAAGGTCATGGCGTCGTCGGTTCCAAAGTCCGAGAGCTCCGTCGAATCGGGAATCGTCGCAACGTTGAGGAAAAAATTTGAACAAAATAACAATGTCTCGATGGACTCTTGCGACGCGAATTCGTCCTCGAGTAAGCAAGATCTCGATACTTCCGATGTTATCAAACAGATCGCCGAGGATCTCGATCTTGATGAAAATTGGTTCACGAAAAAGAACGCGACTCGAAGTTTTTGCCTCGAGGAAAATCGGTCGAGTCGAATGAACGAGGAACGTCGTACCATGAGGAAATTTTCACGGCGTAATACGTTCGGAGATTATACGAGGTCAAAGTCCGTTGAAAAATCGGATCGTCCGGATTCGCCCGAGATCGACGATATTTGTATCAAAAAATTGGAGAAATTGATAAGTCTCGATGAAGGGACGTTGGATAAGAAAATTTATACAAATTTTGATAACGTAATGATGGACGATCAGGCGGTTTGTTTCGGTCAAACAGAAGAGGAATTTTTAGGAAATTTGGAAATCGATCGGATTGTGGAAACGAAATGCGATCTTTTGCCGATCGTCGATCTTACTGACGATAAAGCGCAGAGGGAGGAAATGAAAATAGAATTTCGTCGCCAGTCGACTGTCGATCTTACCGCGGAGGAGACGCCGAAAGAAGACATCAAGGTACAATCTTTTCGTCGATCAACGGACGATCTTACCGATCAGGGAACACCGATCAAGGTCACGAAAGTAAAATCATTTGATCGATCTATCGATCTTACTAAGGATGAAACGCCAATGAAAAATATGGAAATGAAATTTTGTCATCGATCAATAATCGATCTTACAGCGGACGAAACACCGAAAAAGGAGACGAAAGAAACGACAAATAATACCGATCTTATCGCGAGTACTTGCGTCTCACCGATCGAAGAAAATATCGATATTTCTCGAGACAATGAAGAAAAGTGCGCCTTATCGCCGATCGAGACGTCGACGAATTTTCCGGAAAAATCGTTATCGGTAGAAGAAAATTTAATTTCGTACTCGTCGAGAAATTCCGATATCGAAATTCCGCTCGAATTACCGTCAGCGTCTGAAAAATCACCAACCGATATCTCGTCGCTCGTAGAAAAATCGTTATCGGTAGAGGAAACATTTGTTTCAGGCGTGGGCGAAAAAATTGATACGCGAGACTCAATTTTCTCGACGATCGATTTATCGAGTAGTTTCGATTCAACTTCCGGTATTCCAGTTGAGAACAATGAGATCGAGACGATTTCTGGTGTCGCCACTGGAAAACTTATCAGTATCGATTCGGACGAGGACGATAACGACGATCGATCGAACAACGCGTATAACGATCTTCCTACGAAAAAATCGGCAACGGAAACTATCGATTTGATAACCGGAGACACGATTGATGAAATTGTTGTCGAAAAATCGCCATCCGGAAATCGTTCGGTAAATTCTGATAACGAGGACGAATTAAACAGCGTTTTCGACGACAATTCCAGCGACGATGCCGATTTCGACGCTTCCTTTTGCACCGCGTTGTCGTCGGTCGACTCGGCGAAGAAGCCTTCTAAGTTTCCCGCGTCTGAAAATGCGTCACCCTATCGCGACTGGCGCCAGAAATTTATCGATCGAATCAAATCTAACATCGGCACTTCCTCGGAATCGGATACGAGTGAAGAATATTCTGCTTCATCCGTGGTACACGTTCCGAACTCGAAAAGTAAAAAAATCGTGAATGCAATCGAGCCTGCAACTCGGCCCGCCGGTAAAATTATTAACGATTTTTAATTAATGAAAAAATAAAAGAAAACAATTTTTTATCTTATAAAACACAGGCTTATAAATTGATGGATTTATTATCAACGATAGGATATTTATTGCCGTCAACAATTAAATTCTTTATTGATAAGATAATTAACGTTATTATTATTATTATTATTATTAATGATTTTATATCAATAATATTAATTATTGATGATACAATATTAATATATTATTTATAATATATATATTAAATATTACAATATATTATGATATAACATTATAATTATAATATTAATATATTAAATATTACAATATATTATAATATAATATTATAATTATAATATTAATATATTAAATATTAAATATTATAATATATTATGATATAATATTATAATTATAATACAAATATATTAATTATTACAATATATTATGATATAATATTATAATTATAATACAAATATATTAATTATTACTAATACAATATTAATATATTATTTGTTTATTATAGATATATTGATATTATTATATATTATTAATATATTAATTATCAACGATACAATTTGTCTGTTGAAACCAGGTGTGCCATTTCCACCGTCGCACAAGCTGACCGTGGCAGAGGTCTTCGACACGCGGACGGGTCGGCCACGGCCAGATGTCCTCAAGCATCACTTCATACTCGAGGGTAGAATCGACGAGGCGGCGGCTCTTCGAATCGTCAACGATGGCGCCGTACTTCTACGCTCTGAAAAGACCATGATCGACATCGAGGCGCCCGTCACTGGTGAGTGCATACATTTTTCTATACACGAGTGTCTCCGTCTATGTGTACAAATAGATTTATATAAATATATATACATATATATATACATATACCATTATCAGTGAACCATCCCTAACGTCCTCCACCCCAACGACCTTGGCATTTCCGAGATCCACGTCTCCAAGATTTTTTCTCATCGACTCTTCCAGTTTTCTCCCTTTTCATTATACGTATTTTCCTTTTGACCTCTTCCCTCATTCCTTCCTTCGTTTTATTTGCCAATCGCATTAGCCCGATAACCGTGCTCGGTTTCATCAAATTAACTCACGACCCTTGACGCGAGTCGTCACATTGTTTCCCATTTCCACTTTTTTTTTTTAACCTCGTTGGTTATTAGTAATGATTAGTAATGATATTATTGGTATATTATTAATATATTAATTATTAACGATACGAATATTAATATATTATTTATATATTACTGATATATTTATATTATTAATATAGTTTGGTATATTTATGTTATTGTATAATATTAATTATTAATGATACAAGTGGGTCCAGTGGTCTAGTGGATAGGACTCCGACCTCGCACGCTACGGACCAGGGTTCGATTCCCACTTCTGACACATATTTGAAACAATTTTTTCTTAATATTAACGATACAATATTAATATATTATCTATATATTACTGATATATGTTAATATTATTATATAATATTAATATATCATATATATTAACACTTTCAGTCCTATGGACGCATATATGCGTCAGCCTATGCGTCTGCGAACCACATAAGCTTGAAAGTGCTCAGGTTTCAAAGGGTTAATATTATTATATAATATTAATATATAAATTATTATTAATAGTCGTACTCCATTTCATCAAATTAACTCACGACCCTTGACACGACTCATGACATTGTTTCCCATTTGTAGCTTTTTTTTTATCATCGTCGAATCGATCATTTTTATTTTTATATTTGATGTAATTAATATTGGATTAATTTGATCGACTGTCGACCCGAATGGATATTCGATTATTTTCATCATTCGGTGACCTGTAGATGGACTTTGTGTCTAGTTGAGTTTGTATAGTTGGAAGCACATATTTCAACTCGATGTTGAATTGTCCGTTGAGCTTTGGAGGCTGACGGGTTTATATAGTTAGTTCCATCTCCGCACAGGAAAATGACGCTCGTGTAACTTCCATATATATATATATATATAACGATCAGAGGATTTTCAGTTCTCGACCCTCGGGGCAAAATGCTCCATAGACCAGTCGTGGCCCTCTGGCGAGCGCATTAACCCGTTTGCAAGCTTAACTTCGTCACTGTAGTTGTTCTCGTTTCGTCCTCTAGGGTGGGGTTAGTAAACATTCTCGCACAAACAAAAAAACAATAAACTTTGAAAATTTGAAATTTTCTTTTTTTGCAATATTTTACAATAATCTTACAACTATCAATTACTCGACATCCGTTGATAAAATATTTTAGGGGTTTTGTGTTATTTTAAAAAAATTGTTTATATTGAAAATTTGATGAAAATGTTTTTTTTCTTTAAACTTGTAGGAATTTCATTATTTCGAGAGATATTATTGACGAGAGTCTAATATAGTGTGTGTGTTTGTGTATGTGTGCGCACGAGTGGGAAATATAGCTTGGAATACCCCTTGAAATAATTGGGTCACTCATTAGCCATCCGACACGTAAGACCAATTAGATATTGGAATCCAAACGACCATGAACTCTCGACCTCCTCGCGATCTTCAGCAACCAATCTCACCAATTCGACGACCCTTTTCTACGGTTTCTTTGCTCGTTCTCCTTTCGACTCGATGAAGCGCGGATATCTTCGTCGTTAAAAATCCGATAAAATAATAAACGAAAAAAACATTTTATACCGTTAAATATTTTCCTGAAAAATGTCATTATTTAATTAATACACAAATAAAAAATTCAAAAAAAATTACAATTTTTATTAAAAATATAAAAAATTCGATGTAAAAAAACAAAATAAAAAAAGCCAAATAAATAGAATTATATTTGCATAATATAATTCTTAAATAAAATTTAGAAAAAAATTGATGACTTTTATTAAAAATGAAAAAAGAATCGATCTAATAAAACGAAATCAAAACGAAAACAAAAATAGAAATTCGGTTCAGCGATACAGTCACATCCCTCATCCAATTGCCCCGTTACGTGGCAATTTGTTCGTACGAAAGAATAAAAAAACAAAAAAGGAAAAATTGAATGCAACAGAGGTCCGCCTTTCTGAATTATTCACACGTACCAGCTGCTCTCCACGGTACTTTGCGCAGAAAAAAAAGTATAAAAAAAGTGAAGACCGAGTGAGCGCGCAAGCGACAGAGAGAGAGAGAGAGAGAGAGAGAGAAAGCGAGAGAAAACACGAGGCGACGAGAAGCGAGAACAGTAGTCTGGCGATGTAGTAATCGACGATGCTAGCGGCGACGGTAGTCTCTTTCGCGGTTAAACGAAGCGTGTGTACGGCGTGTTGAAAACCAGGCAGGCAGATCACGTGTGTACGTGTATATATATGTGCCTGTGTGTGTCCTGCCCAGGGAGAAAGAGAGCAACACAACACGTTCAGCCACATGTACGCATCACGTATACGGATAGCTGGAACGAACGAGGGATACGCGACGCGAATTAAAACCAACTCCGAACATTCTATGATACCTATATATAATATATATCATATATTATATATATATAATGTAATATATATTATATTATATTATTTTAACAATATATCATATTATAATATGATGTAATATAATATAATATAATGTAATATAATATAATATAATATAATATAGTATAATATATAATATAATATAATATAATATTATATAATATATTATATTAATAATATATTGTAATATAATATAATATTATATAATATATTATATTAATAATATATTGTAATATAATATAATATAATATAATATAATATAATATAATATAATATTAGGTGCGCAACTAAGTTCTCGCTGTTTTTTTCTTAAAAGTAGAATTTTATTC
>JAPYZT010006472.1:0-20056 GCA_030522965.1 Tryphoninae sp. A BG-2022a | reverse complement strand
ACTAACTTTTGGTGCTTTGAAAATAATAATTTACAGTACCGATTCAACGTTATTAATTATTATAATCGCGAATTTTCCCAAAAATTGAGCACACAAGATGTAAGGCTTCGGAAACATGACAACAGCGTAGATGTCAACAAGCACTTCCTACTTTAGCGACCTTTTCCAACAAAATAATTTTTTCCCGGGATCTATGTTCATGGTTGATAAACAGACGCTTAGATTTTACGGTTAAGAATGGAGCGGGTATATGGCAGTTCTGCCATACTGCTGTCAACCTAAGCAATTATCGTGGGTCATAATTTATGTTGTTGCCAGTTCATCTTCCAATAATTGATCTCTAACGAATTATCGAAAATAATGCCATAAACTAATAGAAATAATTCCTGTAACCATCACTTAGTCATAAATGCATATTCTTTTAAATTGATGTGCATTTTTTCCCTGTAAAATGATATTAAATACGATGATAATTTGGCGACAAACAGTTGGTAACAATTCATTGATTCCGTGCATAAGCATAGAGCGCTCCCCTCATGCTTCACCCCCGATGGCTAGACCCCACAACAACCTTAAAGGAATGCTTGTTACAAAATCACTTTTGAGATTGTTGCATGGTTGATCTCTTTTTCATACTAAAGTAATGCGGTATGAAAAAACAGGGTCGCTGTGGATTGCTTTTTGTTGTAAGATTCTCCTATGTCCCAATTATAATATCAACATCTTGGTACTGATAATTCTTTCATGAAGGTGAGTATTTTTAATTCACCTTTGTCAGTCGTGTTTCATGAGAATCGGGTTGACATAACTTCACTTATTACTAAACATTGACAGAATGTCTCAGCTTTAATTTTTGATCAACTGTGAAAATTTGTAAGTTATCAGAAAAAATGCTTGAAATTCACACTATGACTATGAATTTAAACTGATTGTGGATTTTAAACCGTCTGCTATTGCAAACAAGTATAAAGCCATACGTAATTACGTATACAATGAGTGAACCTTCAAAGGTTTTCAACCAAATAATGTCGTTTTTTATTAGAATACGTACATATGATGCTGTATATGCGTCATTTCTAATATACTTACGTACATAAAACTGGTCAATATTTAATTCTCCAAACTTTGGCGCACACATTATAGAGAATAAATGATGAAATGTGAATTTTCTAGAGCAGTTCGGAATTAAATTCGCTCATTGAGCATGCCAAAAATACTCTTGGATGTAAGACTTACTATCGTAAGAGTATTTTAGAGATAGTGGATTCAACACTTACCTCGACTTCTTGAAGCGTCTGCGTCCACCGGTAATTTGGCATATCCGCGCCGTTCCCACTGTTGGGTTTGAGTTTTCCTTTCTCCTTCTCATCCTCTTCGTCATCGGATTCAATTTTACTAGTGAGCACGCCCGATTTCACTTCATCGCCTACATCCATCGCAGTTTCACCATTACCACTTGAGCCAGCTACTGGGGTCTCCTCGCTCGCCAATTTCTGTAAAGTAAAAGGACAAAGTTTTTTATTACCTTGTAGGTTGTATTACTTAAGTCCCTAAGTATGCTTATTTTCTTTGCTTTGTTGATACATTATAATGAATTATTTTTAAACTCAAACTAAAACCTAAAAAAAAAAATTCTGAGAGCTCGATATGTTTGACAATTTTAATTGTTCATTTTCTACAATATATAGTGTTAGTAACATGTCTTCCAAGCAAAATTTGAATTTCATTAAGACATATTTCTTGTAGAAAGATGAATTATGGCACAAACAATAACGAACTATGATAAAATTGTCCCATTGAAAAACTAACCTTACTATCTAACTCTGCTTGAAGCTTTTCAGCCTGTTCATCGGTCAACTCGACAATATTGCATTGATCGGTTGTAACAGTTGGTTCTGGTTTATCCCTCATTTTCTTTTCGAGCTTCTCTTTTTTTCGTTTTTCTTGCTCCGCTTGATCTGCTTTCTTCGCATTAACTTTACTCAATGCTACAGCTTCGTACTTCTCAAACTCGGTGTTAATCATCTGAAATATACGAACGATATGTTAGTATGAATGTACTCAACCGTTTAAAGTTGCCCTATTGGTATCGGTATAATAAAAATAAATTGTACCTTTCGAGCTGCGCCTTCAATGCCGCCTTCAAAGAAATCCGTTTTTCTTGCTAAGAAACCAAACCATGTGCCGAGCAGCTGAAAATTGAAAGATATACTTGAGACAATCCACGACATTCGTGTCTACATTCGTTAATAATTTTGCAATGATTTAATTTGATTGAACAGCGATCGACATTTTGGGAAAAAAAAAGATATCAATTCGGCGCTCTATGTAAAACAGAATAGAATAACTCTATTTTTTTTCCCTATGTGTATGCAATTGACACGAATATAGGTAAAGAGATTTTTGCAGACCACTCCATGCCGCCATAAAAAAAGATTGCGCGATTTTTAAGGTTATAACTATGAAAACACGTACTTTTGAATACACAAACGTATTTTTGAATAATTATTTTTTACAATGTTTGTCATATTCAAACAGCTTGAAAACATTATAACATAGAGAATTGGTGAAAATGAATAGTAACAATTCGCTTTTTCCGAAAAGTCGATGATTTCCATGGTAACGTTGTCCAATATATTTTCAGGTTATGTTTGCACACAACTAAACCGGCATTTCTTGCAGAACTTACCTCTTGAACACCACCCTGGTGCTGTTGTGCCATAGCCAGCAGAATTCCATCGAATTGTTCCTCGTTATTCGTCATGGTAAAGTCAAATATATTATCTATTTGAAAACAATGGAATGAGTAAATTGCGTTGACGTTCCGAAGTAACGTGTCCCCGTCTCGTTCAATGTGTTTTCTCTAAAGCAGCACGATGGCAACACGATTCACAGCATGACATCAATCACAGAACAACCTAGAACATCGAACTGAGAATATTCGAGTAAATTTTACTACACTAGAGACGCTAGAGACAAAAGAGAGAGGTAATCAATGTTCCGAAAAGAATTCGTCTACAATATTAGTGGCGCCATAACGCCATTTGCCTGAACTACGTACCCGATAGGCACATAACTGATAAGCCACTAAAAAAGAAAAATACACCTCCGATTGAATAATAATTCGTAGCAGAACTGAACGACATCAACCTGACGATAGTATAAAAACAAGTTTTTTCATAAACGCTAGAGTACTGAAACGGAAATTAGTAACGCTCGATAAAAGTTTAAACGTCGAGAGTTGGTCCGGCGGGGCGACATCTGAGCGGCCAAAGAATGAACTATAGGTATTTTCGTGCTGTCGACTATCTCGATAATCTAGCCGGTCGGTACAACTCGTTCGCGTGTTTGCGGAATTGAAAACGCTGTGCAATCTATTTTTTATGCAATAAATTATATTTTTTTGTATGTATATATAATTTACTTAAAAGTCCAGTCTTATCAAATTCAAATAAATATAATATAAAAAAATATAAATTTATAAAATTATATGCTTTTCAAGGGGCTAGAAGTTGTCAGAATTCGTCACAAGTGGCGCTGGCAATATCTTACCCGGAACAAATGTTGGACATAATAAGACCAATTGGTCGATAACACAGTTTCCTTTACGAAGAGCTAATAATAAGTACGAGGAAAATTGTTTATTTTTTTTTATAAAAAATGAACACTATTACGGTTAAAAAAAATTAAATTAAATACGGGTACGAAGTAGAAAATTTCAATTTTCATAAAGTTATTATTCTCAAGATGCGTCGTATTTATAAACAAATATAATATTACGTAAAATGCAAAATTATTTGTTACTCAAAACGTGACAATTTTTTTCCGCAAAAATTATTTTTATAAAAATTATCTTCGTTTTTTCATTTTAATATAAACAAATTAATAATATTTAAACTAAAAAATTTTATGAAATTGGTCGCAAACGAGCCATTTATCTATTTTCAAAAATAATAACAAATGTTGTTACTATGGGACAATAGGAATAAATTACAGCAAAGCCAAACAATTATAGATCAATCAATTTATTAATTCATAACTATAAATACGCTATCGGTGAACGTTACATTTCGGTAGTAAGTTAATTTGTAATCCTCGATGTGCGTATGCGGATAACGGAAGTCGTACGAAATTTCCTATTCGAAGACCTCGCTACGTGTGTTTTTTTTCTCTCCTCGTCTTTCATCGAAATGTTCTACTCAACGTAATGGTAGCCCTCGTACACAGAACGTAAGTCAATATTGACGTTACGTCGACTAGAAAAAATCAACAGAGGACACAGCACATATGGTAAATCATATTGATTTCCTTACAAATCACACACTCGCGCGTTTCAATCACGTGGAACATCACGAATTCGATGCCACGTTCTCGAGTTCACAATACACTAGTTAAGGAAACAATAAAAGCAAAAGAGCGCTTCTCCTCTCTATGTTTGACCTTCCCGTCCAAGTTCATAACATTTCATAGCGTTTTAATACAAAGAAACGCTTACGGGAAGCCCCGTTTTCCTTGATTTTCTTTAATACCCATGGCGCCACCTAGCGGGAAGCAACGGTAGGTATAGCGTTATACGCTGCGCCCACTTCAAAAACGCGATTCGTAAATTCTCAGGCCTGGCACAATGGATTCGGATGAAACTGGTCTTAATTAATGCAAACATGTGGCAAGAAGTTACCACGGTAAATTTCATCGCAGATCCTTTATGTCACAAACGACTAATCCTTTTGAACGAGACATATATAATCCCGGACGAACCTCACTTATCAATATAAGTTCCTTTGATCCATGATCCTTGTCGTTATCCTAAAATACTCGCAACTCGATCGATTTTTCACGATCGATAGCGAAGGCCCTTCTACATAGAAATATGCGCATCGACGTCGCTTATTGATTCTTAGATCACTGCTCGTTACACAATTCGTCCCTTACACACAAAATGCAGCTGCACAAGTTTAACACCCCATTGTCTCACTTTGTTGCCATATATTTATTTTTATTTTTTAGAAAAATGGTATAATCGATTATCGCTACGAGATTGCTAACCTACAGGCATTTTTTTTAATCATACGCCTGATATACCTCGACCAATCTTACCACACTTTTTCTTTCTCCGAGGAAATCGTCACGGTACATTGAAAGAAATAAAATGTTTAGAGTTTGCTCGTTGGTGCAAAAAATAAACAAACAAATTTTCTTTGTTTAGCTGAGTTAATGACAAATAGTTCAAAATCTTTGATACCTTTGCCTAGTGTTCATTACTGTTTCTCCTTATTCGTTTCAATGAGAAAAATTCCAATATCACCTGGGTGTTGTATTCGAATCAAATTTTAGGTTTTTATTTTTATAGAATTTCACCAAATAATATCGTTCTTTTCAACTCGTTGATTGTAAAGTAATGTTTTTGCTTCCTCCACTACCATAAAAAAGAAACAATGTTCCTATCTCAAGTTTTACCATGGCACAAATCAATTTTCGAAAACAAAAATAAATAATAAAGATATTCTATTTTTAATCGAAGCTTGATCGACGTTTGTTCATGGTTGAATCGATATTAATATTTACAATCAATATTACATATTTACAAGAGAAATAAAAAGTAATTCGTATCTCAACGAGACAACTGGGCGAGTCGAGTGAAGATTTCCAAAAATTCAATCAAAATTTTTTTCTTCATATTTGTTTCCTCTAAATATTTCAGCTTTCGTTATACATTATTAGGTGTTCCACTGCCCTCAATGGAACCAAATAATAATTATCAGCCAAATTGCACCAACGGTCTCCCAACGTCGCAGTATTGAAAACATTTTTGCAATATGAGAAAAATGGCTAATTGAATCATTAAAAATTTTCGTTCCAATAAACGGTACAGCTTTGATTACTGGTTTAACGATGAATGATCTCCAATCTGACATACCTTGGATAAAATTAAATTTATCGAAGCTACGTAACGTTCTCAAATACGTCATACCACTCGATTTCAACTTCGCGTTTCATCCAAAAGTTCCACATTACAATTTTTCTTGCATCAGGTATATTTCTCGAAATTGAATTCTTATGAATAAATAGAACATACATCTTGTTCGCATTGTACATTCTTTAACCCCCGGTCAAGTAGCCGAGAGGGGCAGTGAAATATCGTACGTGTGTAAAAGTGCATATTTTTGTCTCGATACATTCGACGGATTCGCGTTCAACGCGATCATCAATCTAAAACAATTTCCCACGTTTTTCCTCAGTGGTCGTTGCAACTTTTTGTTGCGTTCAGACCGAGTCGACATCTCGAAGAAGATCGGGCAGGCTTTTGAAACACGCGCATTTTAGTAGACGTATGTGCCGTTCGCGTCTGATTGGCACATTCGCGTTGCGCGAGGTAAACAATATTTCACGAGAAAAAACCGGTGATCGACCAGCGATCCGTAAAACTCTGGATGAGTTTCTGGAAGATCGATTATGTAGACGATTCCATCGAAATGCGTTAGTCTCGATCGTTCGCTCATTGTCACGTCGAGCTTGATTCGAGGCGTAAAATTCACGCGATTTTGAATTCGCCGCCACGCGATACTAACTGTGATCGTCCGGGGAATCCGTATCCTCAGTTTGCGTGGCAGCATCCCTTCCTCACGTGTAGATAGCTTCATTGCAGATGGCGTGACCGGTCTCCCATGGCAGTGGTGGCGGTGTGTTGGCCAATGAAGGCGTTGAACACCTTGCCATTGAGCATCGATCCATCGAACAGCGTTCCATACCTGCGAACAATGATTTATTGATGAATGGAATCTGAGATGAGAGATTAATAATATATAGGATTAGCGAAGTTTCTCGGGGGAGAAATTCGAGACGTAAAGCGACTAGCTTCACTTCGGTTGGTACAAATCTCTAGTTTCTGTATTTTGTTAACAGATGGTGCTGCCGAACGAGTTTGGCTCGAACGTCAAAGATCGTTGCAAAAGAAGATTCGTAATATCTTTCCACACAACTGGATTCATCGGGCCAAACAAAGCTTATTCATTTCTTGCCACATTTCTGAGTTGGTTGATCCAAGTTTCATCTAAATCTGTCGTCTCGTTTTCGAATAATTGCGAATACCGTTTTCGAAGTGGTTGGTGTTGCTATATTCACTCGTAACGGAAGGTTAACATAACCTCACAATTTTGCAACCACATTGTACTTCGGCATTGTTTGAGGCGAAAACATGATACTTACTACTCTTTACTGGAGCTTAAAACTCTGTTTTTACTTAAAAATTAATAATTAAATTGTTTCAAGATACGAATCACCTCGATTCTCAACGTGTAAAAACTTTCTAATAATAGCAGACGATACATTACCCGATAAGTCTAATCCGCCGATACTACAAACGTCCAGACCTCCGGTGCTCGTTGCACAACAATGATGCTTTTCGCCCAATCGTTTTCCTCTGCATAGAATCTAAAAAAAAGCATAACAAAATGATAGCAATGAAAAAACTAACGATGCCGAGTTATTTTGTTGATGTAATCTTTCGCTACAACGTCCACTCTTTTGTTTACCCTTGTGTAGAAAAGCTCCCGCGATATTCGACGAAAGTGATTGTTGAGCAGCCAGTAAAGGAAGGGATTCCAAAAGCTGTTTGACAGTGCCAACCACGTTGCGAGGAAGTCGAGAAAGGGTGGTGGCTTGCTACCCGTACAGGCTGCCACAACTTCCTGTATGGTCCACGGTGTGACCATCACGATGAAACCAAGGCTCATCGCTGCCATTGTTCGCGAAGCGGAGGTCGACAGTCGTCTCTCGTGTGCCACGAGCTGCAAAACCCACGGTGGGAATCCGGTCGAGATACGAGAGGGTAGCAAAAGTCGTGTCGTTTTGGGACAAGGAGAGAGGTTTGAGGGAGGTCAAATACGGGTTGGGGGGTTGGAAGTAGATGAGACATTAATTCAACGACTGTCAGCGATTTCCCTCAACTTCGAAATGAATACGCAACGATGTACATCCTCGCCTATATACCATTCTATATATTATGTTTAAATTTATTTTTATATACGTGTAGGTCATGTAGTCGAATTTTTGTTCGTTCCATTACGCCATCAACGAAAATGCGCTACCAAAATGCGGAACGAATCGAGAAATTTACCAACTGAAAAAAAATAAACAAGATACGAAAATAAATTAAACTCTTCTCGACATTTATCATTCCGAGCCTGTTTTCGTGTACACGAGTCTACCGAAAGTACGCAACGCGAAAATAGTTCTATAGAGATAAGCGGGATAGAATTTTGGCAATGTTGGCTCTTGGAAATCTGCTTTGGGTTTGGGTTTGGGTTGCTGGAAACAGAGTTGGACGAAGAATTATGGATGTTCGTGATGTTCGCTGAATCTTCTGGTTTTTCAACCCCTTCCCTCGTTCTCTTTCTCTCTCTTTCTCCCTCTTTTTTCCACCCTACTGTATCCATTTTTTTTTAGTTTTCGAATAACGTCTTACACGTGCGCGAAATCTTTTAACGTGTTGCGAAATAAAAAATACGAATTTTTTTTTTAATCTTCCGGAGTTGTATCACAATTTTGTTTCCCGGTTTTCGGTCACGGATTTCCGGTTCCGCCTGGCCTCGCTCGTATCTTCGACCACGCCGGTGGATTACGAGGGAGAGTCACGTGTAAATTTCAAATTTGTTTTGTTTCGTTTTTTTCATTCAATTCGTAAACTTTTTGAAAATTCTTTTTTTGCTTTTTATTTACGTCGTTTTTAAGTCTTGGCAATCCAGGAATGGAGTTGGGTTAGTGCTATTCGAGCGAATTTAGTTTTTTTTAATGGCTCGATGTAACCACTTTTTGGTGTAGAAAAATGGTTAACTACGGTTTGATGTTTTGGAGCTGCGAGTGAAATTTGCCGTCACAGGATTCGTTAATTTTCCGCGCGCTGGAGAATGCGATGATGGCAAATTTGATTTGTTGCAGCAGGATCAAAGGTACCGACTGTTCGCTTCCATTATAAATATAAAATTCGATCTACTACGAGGCCAAATTATATTTTCGGTCCCCGTCCATGTTGGTGTATTATCTGAGGCAAAGCGTTTCATTAAGAAACTCATAAAATGATAAATAAGCCAAAATCGCATTTCGTCGACATGGGAGCAGGCGTAATGTGAACTTAATTCAGTGAAATCGTAAGTTTTATATTTTTGTGTAGATAAGCGCATGTTTGAAAAAAAGTATAGAAATCTGGGAGTTACTGTAAGGGAAAGTGTTTATTCAATGAATATTGAGTATAAAAAAAGGTGTCGGATTTGAAAGGACGGATTTTATGGTGACCTTGAGATTAATCTTCAAATTGACCTTCAAGGTCAAAGCTGAATCATAATTTTTTCAAATAAAAATCCATATTTTTAATCATAAATTGAAATTGCTTGTTGAAAAAAAGTATTTATTAATTTTATTATTGTTAATTTGTTTTCTTTGACTCTTTCTTCTTGAAATATTTCATTAAATATTTATAAAAAGTCAACCTGGTTAATTTATTATGAATATCTAGATAAATAAAGATTTTTTTCAAAAAATCACAATAATAAATAATTTATAGTTTTTTGCCAAAGAATTAAACTCTATGAAAAATAATTGAAATTAAATTTGTTTTTTCATTAGTTTTTTAAATTTGCAATTCTATGCAATTATTATTATATGTATAAATATATAAACTATGTGATGGAGACGGTGGCATAGTGGTAGCGTTCGCGACTCACACGCAGCAGGTTCCAGGTTCGATTCCCACTCGCAGCAATAAATTTTTTTATGTGTTTTTTTTGTGCTCTCGGTGGTTCAAAATCGACCTAAGAAAAATTGTTGATCCGCCAGAATGGTTGCTGAAGGTCTTGTGTATGAGGAGAAAAATGGAAAAAGGCAAAGGAACACACCGTACATTGGAATTTGTGCATACACATCAGTCCGATATTTATATAGAATAGGTAAACTACGTTCCCCTCACCTTAACCTTGCACATCTATATGAATACATATCTCCTTTTCAAACGCGACATTCTGTAGATCTACAGTAACCCGTTTGAAACGAGACACCCGGTGTATGTTTCAACCCTCTCAAATTGGACTCTCGATACATCCGCCTCGAGTTCTCAACACGCCGGCGGCGATCAAATGTTTTTGTTATATAGAGAGATACCTATAGTGTACACGTACACCCTTAAAGTTGGTTCAGCTCCAACGATACGTGTCCATGCTCCTTCGAATTCTAAATCAGTCATAAACCAAGCCTAACAGAAACCCAAACCTAACTAACATAGCCTACGTGCAAAAAACGGGACAATCTTTTTACATGTATTAGCGATGGCGACGGGTATGAGATCATTTTTTATTATCATATTGAGAAGCATAATGAGAAATTGATATGTGAAATTATGAATGTTGCTATGATCGAAAAATCGATAAGGATTGCTAACAAGGACACCACTTACTTAATATAAAGTTGAGTTTATTATATTATTATTGATATATTATTATATATTTACATTTATATTTGTTATATAGCAGTTAACATATCATAATATATATTACATTAAGTAATATATTTATTATATTACATTATATATACAGGGTGAGTATCATAGGGTGCTTCAAACTTTATTTTAAGGTAGATGGGATCATTACAAACAAAAGTTGCAAATATACATTGGGGATATTTTGAATAGTTTACGAGATAAGTTCTTAAAGTTGGTTCAATCAGGGCGCACTAAGAAGCGTTGGACCCGCCCACTCTCCGCCCTAGCAGCCAAAGTCAGAGAAATAAGAATAACTGCGTAATAAAATAATAAATAAAATTGACTGCTCTGAATTCTGCAATCCCAAATGTAACGACCTGCACTGTGCTACCTCTACGGTTAGGGCGGAAGTGGGCGGCGCCAAGGCTTCTCGACGCGCTCTGATTGGACCAACTTTAAAAATTTATATCTTGTAAACTATTGAAAATATCCCGAATGTATATTTGCAACTTTTGTTTGTAATGATCCGATCTATCTTAAAATAAAGTTTGAGACACCTTAAGAAACTCACCCTGTATATATTATATATTAATTAACGTATTATAATAAATAAACGTATACGTATGGAAATCGCTCGTTTCACGACGATGACAATGCGTTCCCCAAAATAAGAACGAGATCCTCGTTTCGTCCTCCAATTTCGAAAAAGGCTTCAGGGTCGTGAAATAAAAATGGTACGATCAAGCTTGTGAATAAGATTTGCAACGATCCAAGTTACGTCAATATATGGAACAGAAGTGCGTACGTTTTTCTTCCTCGCGAGGAATCCTTGAATTTACTTAGTGAAACGTTAAGACGACGTTTCACAAATTTTCGTTTTCTCCTATCTCTATGTTTCCTTCTATTCCTCGCCCCTCTTGAATAATTCATCTCGCAGATCTAGCTATTCATCGATGTAACGATAGCTACGAGTAGCTTTCACGCGTACCTACGTTTTGAAATCCTACAGGACATGCGGAAAATCTCTTTTTTTTAATCGTTGTGAACATTTTTTTGCTTTTCTTTAATTCATGGATCATAGAGTACAGAAACCTCTCTGAGTTCTGATGAACATTATTGCAGACTGTCAAAAAGGTCTACGTGTATTGAGGGAGCCGAGGCAATGGGCGCCCTCAGGATGAGCCGAGAAAAGGAAGAGCGATGAAGCCGGTCGAGGAAAAGAGTAGAAAAAGTACGAGGAGAAAGAGACATTGGCACCCTAGGGATAATCCAGGATAAAGACGCCTCGTCCCAGCTCCACAGAGTGGCTCTTCTCTTGATTCCTCGTTCCATACCTACATCTCTCTCTCTCTCTCTCTCTCTCTCTCCCTCTCTCCCTCCCTCCCTCCCTCCCTCCCGTCCTCTTTCTCTCTCCATTTCTATACATATAGCTGTACACATCATTGTTCTTTCGCTCCATCTATAGGATTTCTGATATTACAAGGATAATACGTACTTAACTACTTAAATTTCACAAAACACACTTTTCTTTTCCTGCGATCAAGCAAAATTTAACGTACGAAAATAAATCTTTCCTGTTTCTCGTTTTATCTTCAATATTGTTTTTGCGAATTGTACACTAGCTATTGGAGATTATATTCAGGTATTTTATAAAATAATAATACTTTTAATAATAGTAAAATCGTGATATCAACACTTTCATTTTCCACAAGAAAGTTATCACTCCACCAACTTATGGGAAGAGCATTTTCTAAAGAAGATAACACTGGACCCAACTGGGATATTAAAAATTTCAATAATTCAAAATTAATTTGCTATATCAAAGATTTGATCACGCGATAAAGTTGATTGATAAACGAATAATAATAATAATAATAATAATAATAATAATAAAAGACAAACAGATAAAACATCATTGTCTCAATTCATCGCCATTAATTACTCGATCATTCAGATTGGAAAACAAATTGCAAAATTCAAACACCAAATTGTACGAAGATATAAAATTATAAAAGATAAATTCTTATCGCAGGCTCGAGTGAAAATTAAGCATGAAGCATTACGTATTTTCTTATTCATTGGTAAAGTCACAGCCAGGCTAGCGAATCGAATTTTCCAATTTCAAGTTGCGGATCTTCGGACCCATCGGTGAAAAAAAAATTGCGATTTATGGAGCTTGCGAGACGAGAAGAGCATCGATGATGGTAACGCGCTACTGCATCGTTGCTCGGCTTCAACCCTAACCGGTTGCCCTCTCTGGTAGAAGTAATTACCGGCCTTCGATTCCAACCCCCTTTCCCTCTTTCTTTCCTGTTTCCTCTCTCCCTCTCTCGCCCTTCCTCCTTCTACCTCTCCTCCTTCATCTTCCCTCATTCTCTATCCTCCTCCCTCTTGGTTCTTCCTCTTCCTCTCTCCTCTTTTCACCTCTGGGTACAGACAACCCGAGGACTAATTATTTGCCGATTTCGTAAATGTAGTCTAAACGTTGGCTCATGTATATTCTAATATTGTGATTAGCAACGATTCAAGGGAATAAACCGCTCTGGAGACTGAGAAATATAACAATTTTTTTTTTTAAAGTCAACAATATATTGAAATTAGGCAAAAAGGTCCTTATTATGGTAATCAAATTTCTTATTTAATTGTATAAAATTACATAAAGTATAAACAGACATAAAACATTGACGACAATTAAAAATATCGAATTTCAAAATGTCATACTAAAAACTCGTCCAATCCCAAACTTAATCACTTTAATCTCAATAATTCTAGTTTTAAAGATAATAAATTTTATGAAGGTATGAATGCGGATGAAACCTTGCACTAACAAACGTAAAATATAACGAGACAGAATAAATATAACAATTTTACGAAGCGACGATAATCCTCAAAATATCAACATACTCGTTTGATTCAAACGACTTCTTCGTTCTTGCACAATTTAATAGTTTCGACCTTCAGTCATGATATGAGAACTGTAAAAATATTTTGGTGGTAATTCGCCGAAGATCCGTAACTCGTTAACCCTCGTTCCTCGTACACACGCGGAAAAATGCATCCATACACACAAACACACGTGTATTTTTCTCAAGTTTCGTTTGTGATAATATCCGGACATTACGCGTCAAGTTCGTTTATATATGGGACGTGAAATATATGACTTCCGGTGTATGGATAACAACGGGGAAAGCGTTGGTGTAGGAGGTCGATGGGTCGTTGGACTTGTGGTAAAAAAAAAAACGTACCAAGAACGAAAAGTAACGATCCACGAAACACCGCCGGCCATTTGGAGACGAGAGACGAGGACTCCGCTTGCTTTTCTTCCATCCGATTGGTTACGTATCTGTACCTAACCTCCTTTTCCTTACTTCCGTACACTTTGCTTTTCAGCAATAAGTGGACTGCCGCAATTTCTGGATATTCTTCGGCTTTCTATATCTACCTTTCTTTGTCTCTTCCTCTCTATTTTACCGTACGTTCTAACTTCCTTTATTCAACTGCTTTCCTCTTTCCGTCAACTCGATTAGTTTTCGCCAAATTTCGCGAGTCACGTCTACATGCCCGCACCATCGATTTCAATGCGTTCTTATTTTCAGGGAAATATAAAGGATTATAATTGGAAATCGAAATAGCACGTATGCCTTAAACAGTTCATCTATAGAAGCAAATTCATGAAAATTGATGTACTAGAAGAATGACAATATGGTTAACTCCAGATAAGCTGACATTTCAATGTTTCGAAGCTCTTTTCATTCACATAAGTTTCATAACATATCGTATTTTTGAGTGAGATAGTGGTAAATGATTTACAGAGAGCATATCTTCGGAGGACAATACCGAGGCTTGATGAGCGCACATGCGTCTACGCGGTCGCGTTTACTCGGTCGTGTCTGAGTGGTCGCGCCTGCGTGGTCAAGCCTGCGCGGTCGAGCTTGAGCGGTCGAACCTGAGCGGCCGTGCCTCAGCGGTCAAGTCTGAGCGGTCGCGCCTACATGGTCAAGTCTAAGTGGTCGCGCCTGAGCGGTCGAACCTGAGTGGTCGAGCCTCAACGGTCGAGTTTCAGCGGTCAAGCCTCAGCGGTCGAGTCTCAGGGGTAGCGCCGGCGCGGTCGAGCTTGAGCGGTCGAACCTGAGCGGTCGAACCTGAGCGGCCGTACCTCAGCGGTCGAGCCTGAGCGGTCGCGCCTACGTGGTCAAGTCTAAGTGGTTGCGCCTGAGCGGTCGAACCTGAGTGGTCAAGCCTCGGCGGTGGAGCTTCACCGGTCGCGCCTACACCGTCGAGCCCGAGCGGTCAAGCCTCAGCGGTTGCGCCTACGTCCATGCTCGCGCGTAGATATACACGAATCGAACATCGACCAATCGCATATTTATTTCAAAGTTGAATTGCATAAGCGCTCTGACAATTATAAAGTTTCCTCGTTCTTTCCCCTGGCAATATTAATCGTCTCAAAGCAACAAAATATATACTCACTCGCTCGATGTTAGCACCACTGACGACCTCCGGTGTGTTGATACACACAACGCGTTTCAGTCGTAATTTGTTTACATGAAATGCCGATCCGTAGCAATACATCAGGACCATTGTTGTAGGAAAGTAGAAAGAGCAGCAGGCTAGTATCCTGAAGAATGACAAAAATAAACAACCAATTCTGTAAATTCATACCGTCTGTGAAATTTTTTAATTACATTCAAATTATTAATCTTTTTGTTAATCTCTGAGCGACAAATGTCCGCCTATAAAGTTTACCCTAGAATTCCTTCGAAGGAAACAAATCTGAGATGATGCCCATTCGCCTTTTATAGCATCCATCGATTTTTAAACAAATATATTGACTTATGTCAAGAAATAACCGTGAAGTCGAGTTTCAATAAACGTCCGATTGTTCTTTTTTGATAACATTATCCTACGTAATCGTAACTATTGTTTATACGAATGAGTGAGGTTATGCTCACTCGACTCATGATGGCGCGTATCAATGCGAACAAGACCGGGAAATTCGAAAATTGTCACACGCGACATAAACCGTGTTTCTTTTTAGAACAGTCTTTTCATCTTTTTTCAAACTCGTTCGTTCTTCCGGTTGAAAAATCATGAGAAATTTATATCAATAAACATAATATAAACAAACATGCGTACCTACCTAAAGGAGGCCTTGGCAAAGAATGGATCACAGGCGAGGAGACCAGAGCCGTTGAAGTAGTAACCACCGTTCGGCAATACTAGACTGCCGAATATCGCTACACTGGCTATCCACGTAGTTGACATTACAGCCATGCAGCCCTGACGCATGTAATACTGCAATATAAATGAAAAATAAAAACACAAGAATGTATATTCCAATAAAATAATTAAGTTTTAATTTCCTATTTGCATCCTTTGAGAAACAGACATTATTTATCCAAACGTATGTAATTTCACAGTTAGTAATCGAGCTAAACGATACCTAATTCATTAAATACTCCCATCAACTTAACAATTTATCGAAACAAAACTTAGAAACTAGTTATATTCTTTAAAAACAAGAGTTTGAGGGGTAAAACGAATTTTCAATCAAATTTCAATTTGAAATATTTAAATTTTTTGTTATACGAACAATGGTAATGACAGTCATAATTTCATTAATATCATTCGTAAAACATAATTATCTTTTTCAGAAGAACTAATCGAGAAAATATCGAAATAACCTTGTAACTAACATAACAATTTTTTAACAAATTAATATTATTTAGTTGTAATTATCAAGGACGTTTCACCCTTGAACCATAAAAAAATCCCTTGGTCATGGGGAGAATGTAACCTGGAATTTTTGGACAGGTAAAAAAAAACAAATATAACAAACCCATAGGCCGCCATACAATAGGAATTGATTGTAGTTCGTGCGTAGGTGTCCATGAGCTTCCACGAGTTTCCAGCGGTCTTTAACGTTATTGTTGTCTCGATTCCTGATTTTTTGTCCATTTGCGTCGACCGTCACATGGTTCAAGAAAAACCAAACGAATTCAATTGGGTGCTTGCTGGTTTCGTTGGCCATATTTTTTTCACAGGGAAAAAAAAATTATAATCAAAAGAAACGAGAGAAAGTCGACTTTCCGGATGCAAGGAAATGATCGATGGTCCAGTGGCAGCGCAATTCCCTCGGGTAGAGATACCGTTCGAATTACCTCGATAAACTCACCATTGGGAATGTCTATATGCCAATTTATATACGTATATATGTATGTATATATAATGGTTTGAAAGAGGGAGGCAACACAGAAAGAGAGAAAGAACGTGCGAGAGAAATAGCACTTCTCTTTCGCCTCTTCCTCTCTGCATTGGGTATACAAAAAAGAACCCCGTGTGCTGGTTCATAAATAATAATTCAATGAACAATGCAACCGCTTTAAAGCCACCAGGGTATACATCGGCTTTATATTTATTATTTTATTGATCTCATTTTCTATGTTTTCCGAGTTCTTTTCTATGTATTGTCACGATCGTGAGGATCGTAACTGGGTTTCGAACAAATTGCGGGATTCATGTCCATCATATGGAGTACAATTTCAGGATGAACGATCGAAAAATTACTTTAATGGATAAATCATACACAAATCAAAAATATCAAAGTTTAAATCCTATCGTTACTGTTTTATATTCAAAATCCAGACATAATAATTATAATTTAAACCCGCATTGGTATTTAGAAATGCAAAATCTGGAATTTAGAAAAAATCTTGGAAAAGGTATACAAACTATGACAGTATGTGATTATGTATCGATGTGGATATGTTTGACATCCAAATCCAGACATAATAATTATAATTTAATTTAGCATGGCATTTAGAACAAATCTTGGAAAAGGTTTACAAACTATGACAGTATGTGATTATGTTTCGATGTGGATGTTTGATAATGTTTTTACTTGAATTGCTCGATAACTGTTCATAGGCAAATTTCCAAGGTCATGCATTTGACCCCATCACCTTCGGCAATTGCCCAGGATGGAGATAATTACATCATTTACACAAGTCACCAACCTGAGGTAAAATTTGCCAGTGATTAGGGACTTGTAGATTCAATCAGCTAATTACCCATAATAGCTATACTTCTTTGCGCTATCAAGAGATATTGATATCATTACAATCGACCCAGAAATAAGTTCTACAAATAGGGAAGTACCTAATCGATATTAGTTTGCCTAGATTACTCGACCTTAACACTTCAAGCCTCAACGAAGAAGGAAGATCCGAATCCTCGTGATGACAGCCCTCAGATTTTGATACCAATCAAGCCCAATCAACAATTGTTCAACCTTTATCAAAAGGCTTTCCAGCAGTGATTTAAGAAAATTACACAAGTCGGCTGGGTTAGTCATCTCTACATTGCTCCAATTTTCCAATCAGAACCCAATCAAATATAAAGTGATACAAAACGCTGGATTCTTCTAGAGACAGCACTTCGTTGATTCCACATACCTGGAACGATTTGCAATAGACAAGGAGGTACATCCAGCTGTTATCTTCAAGAAATTAATGAAGTGATCGTTATCATTGCCATTGTGACCTTCTCACCACGAGAATCGACTAAGTGTGGTAGGAGCCTGCGATGGAACAATTTGGACTCGTCATCACCGAATTCCTCCTGGTTCGTCCGTTTCCGTAAATGAAAACACGTCTCGATCACGGATCGTCAATCTGAGATAAGTAGCATGCTATCTTTCTAATCGTGCCTAGCTAATGATACGTGTAATCGGGCCTCGTTATCCTTTTCCCTCTTTAGGCCACATCCGCCCCATCGACATCAATAAAACCGAACAGTTCTTGCCTCAATTTCTTGTTCATGCTTCGTCCTAATTATGATTACAGCAACCAAGTGTCCATGAATCGCACCTTCGACTAAACTTTATTTTCACTCTTGTTCCAAATCCATTGTTATTCCCACATGTCCGCTTGTATATTCCCAGACCGGTTTTCAATCAAGATTTTTTTCAAACGACCGCGTTTGTTCCATTTGTCCGACAAATCTCATACGACACCAACTATTCTCTCGATGTATACATTTACCGATAAATCGTGAATAATTCCTTCATCGATATTGGAGCCTTGCCATTTGTTACGTGTAGGTACCTGAAGCACGGCGCGAGATTCGTCAAAATGAAAACGTGGACCTCGCCGAGACATTCCTCCGCCGTTCTCTTCCGTCTTTTCTACGAGACAGGATGGGAATAAGAAATCGGAAACGGAGGTCGTCGATTGAATTTTTCAATTTGCGATGCCAGAGCAGCTGACACGAGAACGAATACAGAACTTGTGATTCTCCCCGTTGCTCGATCGTCTTCGATGGCGAATCACGTAATTCTGGAACGGACGCAACGAATATACAGGAAGGTGTGTCGTCTACGATGGATATCGTTTCTTTTTTTTACAACCCCCGGGGCATATCGTCGCACGACCCCGATACATAAATCGTAAAAATCATTCGGTCTATGTAATGATCCGCATATAAATGCCGTAGGCTTCTCGCGTATTTGTTTCCCGGTGGGATTAAAGACAGGAAGGTGTAAAAGCGAAGGGAAAAAGAAGAATGGTAAACAACAAAAAAACTGTCGACTGGTTTAGTATTGCGTGTATGACAATGATACAAGGCATATATAGATATATATGTTTTTATAAATCAGTATGCTCGTACGAGAAACGAAAGAGAAAATGGGAATGCCGGTTGCATGCACCAGATGCATCTATTGTTTTCAAGGGTGAATACACAATCGCGTGCGACAGTCATTTGGGGTGGTATTCTCGTGTTTAAACGTCTCTGCACGTTTCTGTCACGCGCACCCTTCCCCACGATATTACGAATAGGAGCGATCTTTTCACACGAGACCAGAAAGTCATTCGCTCGGTCATGATTGTTACAGTTGGCGTCACCAGATTCGGTTCACCGCATGCAGATATCATCATGGTCCACTATCCTAGTTCGTCGAAACATTTGAAATTGTTCTTTTTTTGTTCGGTTGACAATAGCGGGACAGTATCGGATTTTGTTATGTTACTAAGTTATTTCTATAATGTTAATGAAACTAAATTTGTTGAATTGTGACAATGACAATGACGATGTATGTCAAGTCTGTTTCTTCAAAAATTGTGCTCAAATAATACAAAAATTAGTGGAATAGTATGGCAGGTGATGCTGTGATTGGTATAACAGAAATTTGTGGAATACTATGGCAGGTGATCCTGTGATTGGTATAGGCTCTTAGAGTTTGAGAAAGGATTCAGATTCACTGGAATTCAATATGGCTAATTTTCGGTGTCAAGTCTATTTCTTGAAAGATTGTGTTCAAATAATACAGAAATTAGTGGAATAGTATGGCAGGTGATCCTGTGATTGGTATAGGGTCTTGGAGTTTGAAAAAGGATTCAGATTCACTGGAATTCAATATGGCTAATTTTCGGTGTCAAGTCTGTTTCTTCAAAGATTGTGTTCAAATAATACAGAAATTTGTGGAATACTATGGCAGGTGTTCCTGTGATTGGTATAGGCTCTAAGAGTTTGAGAAAGGATTCAGATTCGCTGGAATTCAATATGGCTAATTTTCGGTGTCAAGTCTGT